>OX063271.1:10984058-11253464 GCA_944039245.1 Nebria salina
GTTGCCCAAGAAAAGAGACAAAAATAAATCAAAGAATTTATTACAAATTATAAAATACCTTAACTAGGCTTTTGTGCCGATACAATTTAATCTAAATAATAATAAATAAACAATAAACAATAAATAAACCAAAAGGATACGGATACGTACTATACTGTTCCTGTGGACGTTCTAATCGAAACCCTTGGAAAATTGTAGTACCGGCTAATCTAAGAAATTCTGTGTTAGAGCAATATCATGATGCACCCACTGCTGGTCATCTTGGTATTTTTAAAACTAAATGTCGTATTTCTGCTGATTATAATTGGCCCAAAATGGTTAAGGACATTATTCATTACGTTCGAAGTTGCGAAATTTGTCAAGCTTACAAGGTGGAACAGCGTAAACCAGCTGGATTGATGGGAATGCGTGTGGCAAAACGTCCGTGGCAATATGTAAGCACTGACATTATTGGTCCTTTACCTATTTCCACATCCAAAAACCGATACTTGCTCGTCGTATGTGATCTTTTCACTAAATATTCTATTTTCTTTCCCATTCGCAAAGCAAATGGTAAATCAATTCGTCGTTTAATTGAACAGGAAGTATTCTTAGTTTTTGGTGTTCCAGACTACATTATAACGGACAATGGTACCGAATATACTAACAATGAGTTTCGTAATTTCCTTCTTACTTATTCCGTAATACACCAACTAACTCCAAATTATCATCCTCAAGCTAACCCAGCTGAACGTACTAATCGTGTTATTAAAACAATGGTTCCTCATACGTTGAACAAAATCAACGATTATGGGATGTAAACTTACGGAAACTACAATTTGCTATTAATACTGCAGTGCACGATATTGTCACGACCGTGCCACGCTAGGGCCACACCTAGACCATACACAGATACGATTCCCAAACTAGTTGAACCTCCGGTCTAGATACAGATAGGATCTAATGAATAATAACAATTACCTAAAAACTATCTAACTACAGATCACCCTCCGAGACGAGCATCCGGTGGTCCTAATGAATAATAACAATTACCTAAAAACTATCTAACTACAGATCACCCTCTGAGACGAGTATCCGGTAGGCCTAACAAACAATAGCGTTCACACCACAAAACCACACCCGGGATATCCAAATGATATATAAGAGACCGGGAGGAGACAAGCTGGACAGTCTTTCTCATAGTCTTCCCAGACTACGTTGTAAACTTATTTCAAACTCAAAACGATAGATTCAGAGTAAATCATGTGCCCATTAAACGCAATGCTGTAAGTAACTTTGTTCAATAAAACACTAAACTAAAACGTATAAATGTATAACTGTGTTATGAATTGGTAAACACCTTTCACATCCTTTCGTGCTTGACTCCTGATATGATACAAACCCTGCAGGAGTTACAGTCTTGGCTGGTACCTCAAATCATTTAATAAAATAAAGTCACAGCCAACCCCCAGCCGTGACAATTGGTGGAGTGCCGGGTATTCTCAAAAAACCGTAAAATTTTTTCTCTTAAAAATATAATAGCAATTAAAGTTAAACTCAATTTGAACGAGTAGGGAACTAGAAGTAGCGAGAATACCTTGTGGGAAAAAGAATAAAAGCAAGAACAATACGGACCACTGCTTGGTTCACAGGCCGGTGTAATCCTATTGGAACGCGAAGTAAAATCAGTAAATTTGATAAAACAAAATAATTGTTTTATAATTTAAATAAAAAATTTTTTTTTTAATTAATTTTGACCAAGACCAAGCACGAGAGAAAGAGGGTTTATGCATGTATGGTGAAGGACTGTCACTAAAATACACAGGCAACTAACGCATTTTTTAAACAATAATGAATCATATAAGTTATGAGCAAAAACGAATATAATCTACGACCGCGAGAAAACAATTTAAACACAGCGCGATTAGTATTAACCGGAAAAACAAATAATATGTTGAGAACCCCTTCAGCGGGAACAAGTAGTAGAAACGTAACGTCAGCTAGCAACGAAACACAAATAATTAATCAATTCACACCCCCAGATACAAGCCCGTTAGGCGCGTTAGAATCGAGCAATTCAGAAGCTGAATTAAGTATAGAAAGCGCGAACACTAGAGACCCTACACTATTACATTCGGGATTTGAAAACTTAGACATATCAAACGTAGAAAACATAAATAACATTAGCACAAATATGGCGCAAGAACATAACAATATGTTGATTGACGAAGCGGAAGATGTAAGTTCAAAACCAAAAGAACTGAGATGCATAATTCCGGATAGCTTTGACCCAAAAGCAAAGCAAGACGTAACAAGATTTATAAAACAATTTACCACAGCGGCAGAAACGAACCGTTGGAACGACGCGCTCAAGAAACAATATTTTAAATTATACCTGATCGGCGCGGCAGAAACATGGTATAACATTAACGTTAACGGACGCGATTACTCGTGGAGACAAATTCTAGACGAATTCAGAAACGCATTTCTACCGCGCGGACACATGGCAAATTTGCAAGAAAAATTTAGAAACTTGAAACAGGGCCAGGACGAGGACCCTCGCGATTATTATTTTACAATGATGGATATTTGTAATCAATTCGAAACCCCGCTTTCGGACGCGGAGATAACGAATCAAATAATAATAAATTTAGACCCAGATCTACAAACGCAATTAGCACCATTCGGAGTACAAAGCTTAAAAGAACTCAAAGAATGCATAGATAAACTATGCATAATACAAGAACGCAAACGGGCGTTAAGAGAAGCGAGAGAAACAGAACGTAGCGCAGTATCAATGCAAGAACAAGCATTACGGTTCGAAAAATTGGCTGATAGATTAGAAAATCAAGAACACGTTCGCGAAAATAGACAAAGACCAAATAATTCAAATTTGGTAAATAACGCGAGATATACCAATACACGCTACAATCAACCTTATGTTGGGCGTGGTTACGGAAATAACGGCTACGGAAATAATGGCTACGGCCAGAATAGATATCAGGCGGGCCAAAGTAATTATGCGAACCCAGGTAGTTATCAGACGCAAAGAAACTATCCAACATACCCATCAGGTAGAAATGAATCGGGACCGATGAGGGGTGGTTTTTCAAACCAACCACAGAGCAGGGCGCCCATTAATAATTTTGCGGGGCGTGGAAGAGAGACGACAGGTAACAGACCGCCGCAAGATACGCGGGGCTTTCAACAACGTCTAACACGTACCCACGACGGAAGACCAATATGCTTTAAATGCAGCAAACCAGGTCACGTAGGGCGTATGTGCCCAGGGCCGCAGAGGCCACAACAGACCGATGTTCGTCAAAACATGGCGACAAATTCGGGAAACGCCAATGCACGACGCTAGTGGCCGATAGTGTTGTGTATAGCCAAAACCAGGGCCCAAAGACAACTTGCAAAATATTAACGGTACAAGGTCTTGTAAATTCAAAACCCATAGAGATAATAATTGACACAGGAGCTACGTGCAATATAGTCAAAGTCTGCCACACTGAAGACTACGAAGAAAATAGAATTCATGTTCTCAAATCCGCGGGAGGGCATGTAATCGAAGTTTTGGGTAGCACGGTAGTTAAAGTCATAATTGGGGGATGGACTATAAACCTAGCCTGTTTAGTAGTGAAAGACCTTCCCCGTGATATTTTAATAGGGACTCAATTCCTTTGGGAAAATAGAGCTTGTATAGATTTTGAAAACCAAAAGATAATTTTTAATGCAAAATTAGAAGATAAAGAATACGAAATAAATTTCGCGCGTGCCGTGGTAGAATTTAAAGATAAAGATGAGGCAGAGGAAGTTGAGGTTTTAGAAAGATTAGACGACATGCCACAAAACGGATGCATGACAGAAGCGCGGTTTTATAATAAAATCATTGTCACCAAGTCAGAAATTTTATATTCTGGTGAGGAAACGGAAATCAAAGTCAAAGAAATCGGACGTTACGCGTTTAGTCATATGTTCATACCGCGAACGGAATTTTTGGTTAAAAATGGATTACAAATAAGGAATATAAGCTCTATAGAACCAAATATGGGTATATGGAACTTGGCTATACAAAACATTCGCCGAGTGCCGTTTAGATTATTCGCAAATACGGCATTAGGATACAACGAAGTAATAGAAGAACTGGAAACAAACGAATATAAAAACAACGAAATATATGTAATAACTGACGAGTCACAAGAAGTACTACGCGAACATAATATAAATAAACAATTAAACGAAAACGAGAAAAATGAATTATTAGATTTGATAGACGAATACACGGATTTATATGCGTGGAATTCAAAACAGATCGGTTTAACAGACACAGCAGAACACGAAATAAATACAGGCGACGCACAGCCTATTCATCAACGACCGTATAGGGTATCTCACAAAGAAAGGGAAGTCATCCAAAATCAAGTCAAAGAAATGCTGGCAGATAATATAATTAGACCATCCTACGGTGCATGGTCATCGCCAGTGGTATTAGTTAAAAAGAAAGATGACACATGGAGATTTTGTGTCGACTATAGAAAACTAAATGCCGTCACAAAAAACGACGTCTACCCACTACCTGTTATTGAAGACATTTTGAGTTATATTGGAAACTCAAAATATTTTTCCAGTCTGGATTTGTTCAGTGGTTACTGGCAAATACCGGTAAAAGAAGAGGATAAAACAAAAACGACATTTATAACGCCAGATGGACAGTACGAATTTAACGTACTTAGCTTTGGGCTGTGTTCAGCACCAGCCACGTTTCAAAGAATGGCAGATAGCGTATTTAAAGACATGAAATGGAAAGAAGTATTAATTTATTTAGACGACGTAATTATTTTTAGCGAAACATTCGCAGAGCACCTAATCAAGTTGAGGCACGTATTTGAACGCTTGCGGGAAGCAAAATTAACTTTAAAACCGTCAAAATGTACCTATATGCAAACAGAGATTGATCTGTTAGGATACCGAGTAACTAGCCAAGGACTTAGTCCAGATGCAAAGAAAATCGAAGCTGTAGTAAATTTCCCAATTCCACAGAAAGTTAAAAAACTACAAAGTTTTTTAGGACTCTGTAATTACTATAGAAAATTCATTGAAAATTTTGCAAAAATTGCTAGACCTTTATATTTAATGACTAAAAAAGATGTTAAATTTAAAATCGAAGGAAATGCACTGGAGGCATTTAATGAACTTAAAGATAAATTAACTACAACCCCTGTATTAGCTCATTTTGACCCAGCTAAAGAAATAGAAATTAGAGTAGACGCATCTGGAGAAGGGCTTGGCGCAGTGTTATTGCAATTAGACAAGGATGAATGGCATCCTATTGCGTATGCTTCCCGAAGGTTGACAAAAGCCGAAGCAAACTATAGTACATCACAACAGGAATGTTTAGCATTCGTATATGCTTTAGGACAGTGGCGCCCATACGTGTGGGGAAAGCCATTTAGAGTCGCAACAGATCACCACGCATTGTGCTGGCTGAAGTCAATTAGAGATCCGGTGAATAGATTGGCCAGATGGAGCTTGAAGATACAAGACTATCAATATTCAATCTTTCACAAAAGCGGAAAAGCACATATTGATGCAGATTGCCTATCACGCAATCCACTACATATAGCGACGCTAGCAGACGAAGAAGCGACACTAGAAGTGGAGACATACATAGTTATCCCAACGGACATGAAAGAATTACAAGCTGAAGACGAAAATTTAAAAGAGCTGATTAAAGCAATAAAAGACGAGAATTACGGAAGTGCGTTATTGCAACGCAGAGCCAAAAATTACGAGATTAAAAATAATATTTTATTCAAACGCAACCCTAAATTAGACGGCGCGTCAGGATTATTAGTGATGCCTAAAGATTTAATCGGAGAAATCTTATACGCTAATCATAATGAACCATTAGCCGGACATTTAGGCTTTGCAAAAACGTACGACAGAATAAGAACACGATATTATTGGGATAATATCCTAAATGACGTCAGTAAATATGTAAAAGGATGCGCGGATTGTCAAGCAAGAAAAGGCGTAACAAACGTTAAGCCGGCGGGTATGCTACACCCGATACCGATCGGACAACCATTCGACAGAGTCGGGATTGACTTATTGGGGCCTTTTAGAAGAAGTAAGCGGGGAAAAACATTCGTAATAGTCGCAACAGAATACGCAACGCGCTGGGCAGAAACGCAAGCTTTACCCAGTGGCAAAGCCGAACCAGTGGCAAGATTCATCTTGGAAAGGATAATCTGTCGCCACGGTACGCCGCGTGTACTGTTAAGTGACAGAGGGAAAGTTTTTCAATCGCAGATGGTCACCGAACTATTGCGGTGCATGGGGTCTAATAGTCAATTCACGACAGCATACCATCCGCAAACCAACGGCTTAACCGAAAGGTTAAATAAAACCATCGCAAATATGTTATGCATGTATACAAACACAGCACAAAATGACTGGGACGAATATTTAGCCCACGTCACATTCGCTTATAATACGGCAAAACAAGACACGACTCAAATGTCACCGTTTAAATTAATTTACGGACGCGATCCGATATTACCTACGGAAGCTCAATTAAATGAGCCGATTGAGAATGAAGTAGTTATTAAAACTAGGGAACAATTAGTAGAGATTAGGGAACAGGCCAAAGAGCGTATACAAAATAAACAGTTAAAAGATAAAGGTCGTTATGACAAGAAACACAGGACGGTTGAGTATAAGATAGGAGATAAGGTCGGAGTTCGAAATCCAGAGAGACATGTAGGCAAATGCGACAAATTATTGTGTAAATGGTTCGGACCGTACGAAGTCATAGAGAAAAAATCGGATGTAACATACATAGTTAAAAAAGGGAAAGGAAATAAAGTTAAATTCGAAGCAGTTCACGTCGAACGCATGAAACCATATTTCGCGCAGTGGGAACCACGCAACGACAACGAACGATATCAGTTGCGTCCTAGAAAGGTCGTTGAATAAAACAAAGCGGCAGGACCGCATTTAGCCCAATAACAAAAAAAAAAAAAAAAAAAAAGACACACACACACACACACACACACACACGTAAATTAAACAAGTTTGAATTAAATAACATATATTTATAAATAGAATAATACACACAGAAAATTACACATATATCTTAAATAAAACCGATACAAAAAAAAAAAAAAAAAAAAAATATAATAATATATAAATAGATAAATATATATATATATATATAGAGGCTAACCAAGAGAATTTGTGATGTAAACGAGTGATGTAAACGAGTGATGTTAAACGAGTGATGTTGAGCGTATGAACCAATACCAAATGACGATTATAAAAATCCATTAATAATTTTCTAGTGAGGAACAAGTGCAGAAGAGGTGGGAAGAGAAGGTGGTGACCACGCTGGGGCTCACCCAGTGGGTAATGGTTCGGGGGACCAGGATCCTGGCGGCGGCCCAGAACGAGACAGTGTGGGACGAAGTACGGGAGAACCTGGTGGAGCGGACCATTAGGCCACTGGTGAGGAGAGCAGCGGAAGACGTGCTGCTGATCACGGGTGACGAAGAGACATCAGCGAGAGGAAAGTTGGCCCGCTATGAGAAGATGGGCGTGGAGAGTAGGGTTGGCCTGGCGGATCTGCTGGTGTGTAACTTAGAGCTGCACACCACGGAGATCCTGATGGCCATGTCCCTAGCCACGTTGCAGGTGAGAGCGTTAAAAGAGCTCCCCTCTCCCGGCAATGACGCGGGGAGAGAGCGAGTGTCATATATCTTAGAAGCTCTCAACCGGGTAGCGGACCTGGACAGCCTCGAGGTGGCCAACGAAGGGCCGGAGGAGCAGCACGCCGCGCCTCAATTTGTGGTCACCATACCAAAGATGGAAACATGTAACGGGGTGGAGGACGATCCAAGCAGTGAGCTGGAGGACGGCGAATGGGAAGCGCTCGTTGCGGAGGACGTCTGGCCACAGAGGCCACCCACTCCCGTGAGCACAGGAATATCCTGGGCCGAGTCCATGGAGGACGAACAATGGATGGACGAGGTGGCCCAGGACATAGGGGCAATCACGGCATGCCAGGGGGCGAGAGTAGAAGAAGAACGCCTCCACTTGACGCAAGTGGAACAGCCACAAAACCAGGCCCACCTACAACGAAGGAAGAAGACTGCGTACCTGAATATGCAGGGCTTCCTAATAAACGGGGAGTTCTCTCCCAAGGAAGTGGCGCTCCTGATGGACGGAGGAGAGTGCATGCACCTCCTCCTACAGGAGCCCTTTCCGGAGAGAGTCGTTAATGGGAAGGGTCTGCAAAACATCAGGTACGCGAGACAGAACATCCACGGGTTGGCCTGGGGAGATGGCATGGTTAACCACAGCCGGGGAATAGCGCGACTCCTCATGAAGATGGCGAGGGTGGACAGGGTGTTCTTAAAAGAGAACATCAACTCGCCCATCTATCGGTTCCTGAAGCATCGCTTCAGGGGCGAGATAGCCTTTCTGCCACAAGAACCGGCATTTAGAGAGTCGCCCTCGCAGAGACAATGCGGGGCCCATCAAGGAACGGGACTGGCATGCGCCAGGGAAAGGGTATATGCCATGAGGCGTATGAAGAGGAAATTATAGGCCAAGGAAAGGGGAAAAATAAGTATCAAGGAGATGAGCCCACTTTTATCAGGGAAAATTGTTGACTGCGCAGGGAAGGGCGCACAATAAAACGGTAAACTGTGGACTAGATAATCAACGAATATAAAGAATAGAAGCAATATACAGCAAAAAAGCTCTCCTTGTCGTCCTCATAATTAAAACAAAAAAAGACGTGAGCAGAAAAAAGCATGAACAACCTTACCTCGGTGACCTCTGCTCATTATAATAGCATAAGGAAAGGCTACCGAAGTATGACAATTCAAGCAGACTCATTAAAAATTTTTTTTTATTAAAATGGAAATCTTCGTCCCGGTAGGGAAATGTTGCAAATAAAATATCGGATTTAAGAACGTGGACCGTCCACTTCTTAAAAATAGAAAAGATGGGGACGGACTACGAACAGAAACCAAACAAATCAGCAGAATCAAAGTAGAATCCAAATTCTACCGACAGTAGAAAAGTGAGGCAACCACAGACAGAGAAAACTACAAAAAAAAAAAAAAAAAATCATCATAAAAATAATAATAATAAAAAATATATATACATATATATACACGTACATACATACAGGATAATAATAAGAAGAGATGAAGCACTCAATACGTAAAATAAAGTTAAAATCCTCAAGATAAAGTTGAAAATATACTGTGCAGCGGCCTTATCAGAGTAGTCATCGTTCTAGCTGTTATAAAATACAGACAGAGCGACGGCTGCTACTGAGAAAACCACAACATATCCGAAAATATAAATAGATGTAAAATAGCGGAAGTCACCAGGGCGAAAGATATTCAAAGAACAACTAAATTTGAATATCGGCCGCACTGAGGATATCCGACTAATAATCATACAGCTAAAACCTGTAAGTAGAAAAAGGTAATAAAATATAAAATAGCCAAAAAAGCAAGTAGAAATATTAATCACGAACATTCTTACAATCGAGTAAAAAACATTGTGAGACGAAAAGAGATTGTTAAAAGGCAAGCATAAAAATTATTGGAAAAGCTATAATTTGTGCAAGACACAACGCGTTATAAACAATTACAAAGTAAAATAAAAATACACGACTCCGTCGGTTGTTAAAACATTGATAAACACGAAATAAATCTTAAAAAATAAATACGCGAAGAAAAAAAAATTTTTTTTTTTTTTACACGTTGAAATATTTTTAATTCTTTGTAGAGAAATAATGGTCATATCACCCCAAGCGACGAATAAATTATTAACGCTCATGAGAGCAACAATAAATTATAATTACAGATTTCTAATGATGGTGAGCTACGAAGTATCCACGCAGGAGATACCAGTTCAAGTGGTAGCAGGGGCGTACTGGAAGGATTTGCCGGAGGCAATCACCTACGAAGCAACGATTCCACTCACCTACGAAGCCGACTGGGTATCCAGAGAAGGTGGAGATAAAATAACAAGACCAGCAAGCAGTTGCAAGAACGATCAAATGAGGTGCAACGTCAGTGCAAAACTAAATGACATGGGAAACCTATACGACAAAACCTACAACCAAATAGACGAATCCTTGGATCCAAACTATTTCCTAGAAATCGAAGTTGAAAGCGCAATAAGACGAGACAAACGTTCTGCATCCAATCCCCAAGAATTATCCTTTGAATCCCTCATGGAAATCTACGGACATGAACCAACCAGAGAAGAAAAGAAGAATCAACGCAACAAGAGAGCGCTAGATTTTATTGGCGACGCCTTCAACTGGTGTTGTGGAGTCATGACAGAAACAAAAGTAAAACCGCTAGTAATGAACGAGAGATCACTCGAAAATACAGTAAGAATACTGAAAGCAGGAATGCACGCACAATACAAACACTTATCAGATATAAGTAGTAAATTCATAAAGTATGACAAAGAAGTGCAAGGAGCATTCACGGAACTAAATGATCACGTCAGAGAAATACGACAGTTAGCAGTAGAAATTAGAGGCGAAGTCACCGAGTTACAAAAATCAAAAGAAGAAACAATTGAATTATTATTAAACGACTTCGACAATTTAAAGAGAATTTTATATCTAACAAGATTAATGAGACAAAATGAAATATTACACGCCTGCAAACAAAGAAATATTCCAACAATATTATTGACACCAGCAATCTTAGCAGAAGATTTGGAGAGGTTGTCAACAAAATTAAATCAATATGGCCTGCAGTTAGCCATACCAGCAGAGGAATTGTCGCAATATTACAAACTACCAATTGTAGATTGCGGAATAAGCAAAGACAAAGTAGTAGTCCACGTAAAAATACCAGTAATTCAAGTACACAAAAAATGGAGGCTTGTGGAACTACTAACCACACCCTTCGCTTGGAAGAATGACACGTGCATTTTTATGCATGATGTAATGTATCTAGCAGTGAGCGATAAGGAAATGCGACCAATATCAGGAGCGGGCTTACATCAATGTAGACCATACCACGATAGACTATGTTATCTACCAAGGTTTTCATCGGACGCAGTGTACGGACCACAATGTGCCTTTAAAATGTATTCAGGCGCAACAGTCGAGGAAATTTCAAAAGAATGCGCATTTCGATGTTATAGAGCAACCTCAACGATAATATCGGAAGTGAGTTCTGACACATATGTGATTACACATCCGCAAAAGAATACCAAGATACGCTGTCCGAAGCAGATAAGAGAAATCGATGATATATATATAGGACAACCAGGAGCATTGCAAATTCAGTTACCTTGCAACTGCTCGTTGTACGCGAACGACGTTCAAACAATTCCAAGACGAATCCCATGTGGAGAAGATAGTGTTACACTTGGGATAATACACGTATTACCAGCAACCTGGTCGAATTTAAAATCATTCCGAATAAATCCGTTATTATCTGCAAATAAACCTACATACAATAACTTATCAGAATGTTTAAACCATAACTGGACAAATCAAATACCACATTTAAACCTTTCATCGATAAGTGGAACGTCAGACATCGATTGGTCCAGCATACAGAATACACCACTTGAGTGGCCATTACTAACATACCATAGAGATATATTACTTTATGTATGGAACGTAATAACAACAATCGCAGTACTATTGATACTGAAAAACAATGGACTGAGACAACTTGGGTTTATCCATGTAGCGAGAGCACAAACGATAAACGACGTGGATCTGCTAATATTAATCGAACTAAGCACACTTTTGGTCATTACGGCCGTAACATTAGCCTACCTCGCATGGAAACTGCAGCAAAAAATAAAGAAAGACGGAATACAGTGCGAAAAACTTGTACATTGCTTTAAGAAGAAAGAAAAAGGTTAGGCAGTAACAGACATCGAACAAGGAGTCAGCTTTGGGTTGCTGACATTAGCCAGTGGAGAAAAAGTCCAGGTGAAGATAGAAAACAGCGGCGGTGTAGGACGGTCAAACCTAGGCACGGACACGTCAGAGACTCGGTTGTAAGCGGCAGCCGACCCCTCAGTCAATGGGATCTCGCTGGAAGGTGATCGAATTCCTCCAAACACCCCAGCGTAGGAATCCGTCGGCCCATTGATTGCTACAGAAGAAACAAAGGTTAGTAAACTCAGTTATGGAGAAAAAATAAAATCAGTAATCGAATTAACGAAAAGTATAATAAATTCTTGTAATAAGTAAATAGTTCTTTGCAATTAGCCAAGCAAAATAATTATTCTTTAGACAATATGACCAGTAATATCTGATCAATATGAAAAGTCACATAAAGTCAACAAGTAAAATTTAGAAAAGCGTATCGACAAGCTGATTAAATTTTTTCAAAATAAATGAGATAGAACCACGATTAAATGACAAAGTTAAAAATATTAAACTGAATAAAAATAAATAATAAATGAATTTATATACGAATATAAAAAGTTAAATTGAATAGAATCAAGACATTGATAACGAAATAATTATTACAAAGATATGCATAACGAAATATTGAATGAATAACATAGGTTAAAAAACTCGAGGTTAGGGTCAGATTAGAATCACAACAACGGAAATATGATTAGCCATCCGGCCGGTATTAAAGGACAATCATAATAACGTTGAATAGGTCAAAGTTAAATAAAATAAATTTTATTATAAAAATAAATCCACGAGTTAGGGAATAAAAAAGGGAAATAATAAAGAATAATTAAATGTAAATTATAGGATATTGCGAAATCCTGAGAGTTAATATTGAAATAAAAGTAATTGAATAATAACGAAATAAATAAATAAAAATTGGTATTAATACCATTGTAGGGACTTTAGAGATAAATTTACATGGAGGTGTAGATTAAATTATTTAGCAGATGTTAAAGCAAAGAAACAAGATTAAAAGCAGGAAACAATTAAATAAATAAAAATTAAAAACAAACTAATTAAAAGAAAAAATGATTACGAATCATTAAAATTTAAAAACTAAATTGCTATGACAAAGGACCATTCTATGGATAAAAATTAACAAAAAAGAATAATAATATTATAAAACAAAACAAAAATATATATATATATATATATAAATAAATAATAAATATAAATAAACAAACATTCACATATTGATAAACAATATTTTAAAAATTAGAGTAATAAAATATTAAAGGAAATATATTAATCAATAGAATTAATTAAATATTATATATCTGGAATAGTAGTCAATAAGAATTAATTATAAGTTGTAGGAACAACACTCGTGGCATTAATTAAATGCATAAATAAAATAAAGTACAATAATTTTATCAATCAAGTATAATAATGTTATCAATAATTTTAAACACGCAACAAGTAATTAAGTTACAATTATAATTAGAGACAAACATTTATTAATGTTAGCATAATATAAGGGAACAACTAAAATAGGAAACAATAATGTTAATTAATCAAGCAATGTATTGCATAAAGTAATAATAAATAAGACAGGAGCCAAATACTATAGGGAAACATAGAAATAAGAAATTATAAAAGAAAATTCAATAAACACTAGAATTGTAAGCAGTGGTAAATACATTTACTCAAGGCAAGAGCCATCATATCATATTATCTTTATATTATATTATTTTATATTATATAAGTTTTCGCAAGTTCTAAAATGCTTTATACTATATAATCATAAACTATATTAATTTTTATAATAATTTTCTTATTTTTGAAACATATTTGAAATATTGTAACCATAATTATAGACCGCTTGTTTTAATATTCAAGTACGGGATTAACCAGTGAAAAATAAATTTTCACGTAGAGACATTAAAAAAAGTAATTAATCAAACTAATAATAAGTTATACAAAAAAAAAAAAAACAATCTTGAATTATAAAACAAAAATAGTATAAGGGCATAAAAATAAATGCACCAAATAAATTGTTAACAAAACAAAAAGATAACAGAAATTAAATAAGCGAGAAAAATTTGTTTCTCTTTCAATTCATGCATTCTTGGTAGAAAAAGTTTTTTTAAATGAATGAAAGAAAAAACATTAGAAAACGATAACGTAAATAGTTAAATAAGGTCAGGGAGAACCCAAATAATAACAAATAACCTTTTTTAATTTCTGTAGTCCTAATACGAAGTGGTTAAAATGGACCACAAAATAAATAATGTAAACCGCAATGTAAACCACAAAGCGAGCCACAAAAATCACAGATTGTGGTCGGCGCTGATTATAATAATGATGTGGTTAAACCATGAGAGTTTAGGAGAAATTGAGGTCAATACGGGGGCATATTTTCAAAATCTGCCTTATGCAGTATCATACGAAGCGGCTTTACCACTTTTATACGATATACCCTTGATTAATGAGGAAACAAAGCTAGCAATCACAAGTTACTTTAATAAAGCATGTCAGGGAAATAATGATTGTATAGCCATCGGTAATAGAATGACCGCGATAATTAAAGGAATAGGTGAATATAGTCCAACTAAAACAAATATCTTAGCTAATGATGGAGATAGCATAGGTTGGGATTTTCACATAGCATCAAGAAATCATGTTAAAAGACTTTTTACAACAAATAGGGAAGTCGAAATATTTAAAGACAAAATTAAAAATTTTCCTTATAAAATTGAAATAAATAATCTAGGAATAGTAAGAGATAACTCGTACACACAATGCATACCGTCATATATTTACATTTTAAGTCAAATTGTGACTGAAATGAGTATATTAGCAGCAAGTTTAATAAGTGCGTGTCATGCAAGACACCTATCACCGGAAATTTTAAATATTAATACATTAGACGAAGCATTAAAATCATTTGAAGTAAAAATAAATAAAAAAGGATATAAGCTAGCTATTACAAACGCAGCTGAATACTATGGATTACCATTATCAGACTGTATGTTTACTAAAGATAGAGCACTTGTGGGAATTCATATCCCAATAATACGAAGCAATATTGAAAAAATTGAACTTAAAAGACTAATACCAACACCTCTCGCGTGGGAAGGGAAGACATGCTATCTGGGCACAGAAAGCATCGACATTGCTATAGTTTCATTTAAAAATGAACAAAATATAGAAATATTCTCACCTAGATGTGACCCACATCGCGATCGGCTATGTGCGTTGTCAAAGACGTACGATAATAAGGCCATTACATCAGCATGCGCAAAATTCCTTCTCATGGGCGGAACGGTGAATGAATAAGCTCAATTTTGTCCAATCTCGTGCCAATCAAAAGTTCAGCGAGCTACGCTTATAACTCCACTCAGTCAAAATACATTCCTATTAACACATGTTAAAAATGAATTGATTTTAAATTTTGGTGATAGTCAAAAATATTTAGATTATGAAAAAGGATTCGGGGCGTTGTGGGTACAGTTACCTTGCGACTATTCAATAGAATTCAAAGATAAAACAATATTAAAACCATCATTTCCGTGTTTAAACAAAACAATTACGTTCATAATGAAACAAATAATTCCAGCCGCATGGGCTAACTTAAAAACACAAATATTGCCACCGTACGACGAAAATCGTTATCCAACGTTTAACAGTTTAAAAGAATGCTTAAACAAAGCAGCAGTTGCTTCACAAAATAACTGGGTTGACAGATTACTCCTAATATCGCCATGGTTACCAATTTTAATAATCATAATATTTTTGATATATATGCATGTAAATTGTAATTATACTAGAGGTACTTACATTGAGGCAGTAGCGCAGCGAATGTTCAGACATCCTGAACCAGCACCCAGGATCGTTGAATACAATTTGCCACAAACCCCGCAAATTGAGCAAACTGAGTTAGCATCAAGATCCATACCCCTAAACACTTCAAGGGCAAGATTGGCGTCAACATCAAGGAGTCCCGAACTCAATTACATGACCCCAATCAACGTTAGCCCAGAACCCCAAAACACAAGGACCCTACGAAGGCCCCTACCCCAACCATACTCAAACGTTAACCAATTCGGGAGACCAGAGAACGAGTACAATGAAGTGATGGATCACAGCCAATATATAGCCATGGAGCGCGTGAACCGACCATAGCTGATAGCATAATCACGAACAAACTATACAACCTACTTCCGTATTTTGGCAACTAAACAAGAAGCTGCGAAAAGAATTTTTTTTTTCTTTTCACCCGCACCCAACATTTTGTCAGGGACAAAATTTTTCATGGAGGGGGGTAGTGTCACGACCGTGCCACGCTAGGGCCACACCTAGACCATACACAGATACGATTCCCAAACTAGTTGAACCTCCGGTCTAGATACAGATAGGATCTAATGAATAATAACAATTACCTAAAAACTATCTAACTACAGATCACCCTCCGAGACGAGCATCCGGTGGTCCTAATGAATAATAACAATTACCTAAAAACTATCTAACTACAGATCACCCTCTGAGACGAGTATCCGGTAGGCCTAACAAACAATAGCGTTCACACCACAAAACCACACCCGGGATATCCAAATGATATATAAGAGACCGGGAGGAGACAAGCTGGACAGTTTTTCTCATAGTCTTCCCAGACTACGTTGTAAACTTATTTCAAACTCAAAACGATAGATTCAGAGTAAATCATGTGCCCATTAAACGCAATGCTGTAAGTAACTTTGTTCAATAAAACACTAAACTAAAACGTATAAATGTATAACTGTGTTATGAATTGGTAAACACCTTTCACATCCTTTCGTGCTTGACTCCTGATATGATACAAACCCTGCAGGAGTTACAGTCTTGGCTGGTACCTCAAATCATTTAATAAAATAAAGTCACAGCCAACCCCCAGCCGTGACAATATCACAGGGTTTACTCCAGCTTACTTAAATTTCGGCCGTGAATTGTCAGTTTGTGACAGTGCTTCTAATGAAAATAATAACTTGCCTATACATTTTCTTTCCCGCTCTGATTATAGCTCCAGTTTTGATGAACTAAGTGAGCTCAAAGTCAGTGTCCAACGCCGTCTGGTACAATCTTATCAAAAGAATAGCAGAACATACAATTTACGTCATAGAAACATTTCTTTTGAAATAGTTGATATTGTTTGGAAAAGAAAATTTACACTGTCTAACACTTCACGTTTCTATTCCTCAAAACTTGCTCCTAAATTTATAAAATGTCGTGTGTTTAATAAATTATCTAATACACGTTATGAACTAGAAGACTTGAATAAAGGTAAGCTTGGTACTTGGCATGTTTCCATGCTAAAACCTCACGTTCCAAGATAAACTTATATTTTGAAAAAAAAAAAGGACTTTTTGGGGGGGGGGGGGAAAGTGGCATGTCACGTTATTTTATGTTGGCGGTGAGAGGTTGTTGTTTTTTTTGGTTGTTGTTGAAAAAAAAGGGGAACATTAGACTATTATTTTCCGTGACGTGTCGATAGTTTTTCTTCTTACTTTCAATATTTATTGGATTCATTTCGTTTAACGTTTTCTTGATTTCATTTTGGTTTTCGATCGGTTACGTTACCATACTGGTACTGAAGACGGAAGGGCGTTCCTGCGAAGGAACTGGCGCAGGCCGAACATCTGGCCTAAAGTCTGAACATCCACAGGAACAGTATAGTACGTATCCGTATCCTTTTGGTTTATTTATTGTTTATTTATTATTATTTAGATTAAATTGTATCGGCGCAAAAGCCTAGTTAAAGTATTTTATAATTTGTAATATATTTTTTGATTTATTTTTGTCTCTTTTCTTGGGCAACTTTTATTTCAGCTATCGACGTCATACTTTTAAAGGGGTCTTAGTGTTTGGAACCTACGGTGAGTTAGGCGGCTTGCTAGCGCTTTGACATATTTTGGCGCCCAACATTCACAAATTTTCTCGCAAACTAATGCACCACTCCTTAATATTTCATTAAAACCTAAGAGTGAATTATCACTTTGTCGCGAAAAATTAGGTTCTATTGCCGAATTATTCACTGCTCTTAACGATACTGTTGACAATAGAATCTTGGAAGAAATTGATAATCGGTTGGGACATTTGTTGAGACGTGTGTCTAGAATTAAAGATGCAAAATAAGCAGGTCAAGTCAAGGCACTCTTACAAGAATTACGTGCATTTGACGATGCGTTCACCATCTACCATAATTCAACCATCTCGCGCTCCTGATACCACTGTCCCGATTTGCCCATCAGTTAAAAAAGTACCGGTGTATAAGTGGGGAATTTCATTCGATGGAAAAGAATCGGTAATAGATTTTTTAGAAAGAATCGAAGAACTTCGCGTGGCTCGTTCTGCATCAAAACCAGATCTTCTACAGGCTGCTAGTGATGTATTTAAAGGCGCAGCGTTGCTGTGGTATAGAACAATAAAGACGTCGGTTTTATCATGGGATGACCTTGTAGCGCGTCTGAAGGTTCAATATCAGCCAGTAGATTATGAACATTTACTATGGTTAGAGATTTTGTCTCGTAAACAGCATCCAACTGAGCGACCTACTGAATTTATTGTCGTATGCAATCTTTATTTTCTCGGTTATCAGAAAGGGTATCTGAAGAAAAGAAATTATGTACCATTCGACTAAACTTAGCTCCCTATTACGCAGCACATGTAGCAGCTCATAGCTTAACGTCGATTGAACAACTAAATAATATTTGTCAACGACTTGAAGCTGTTTACTCGTCGAATTTACCAAGAACCGGTATGGTATATGAAGATAATATTCGCACTACTACATCGCAACCATCCCGCAACTTTTCTTCTCGTTCTCGTCAAGTCGCTTTCGCGATTTAAATTATTTGTTGGAATTGTAACCAGGATCTTTACTCCGAGTGTGAAGAAAAACGTAGACGTTTTTGTTTTAGATGTGGAGAACCAAATGTTACGGTTCCTACATGTCCAAAATGTACAAGTTTTTCGGAAAACAAACCAGCCGAATTGTGAGAAACCGGCACAAATATCGGCGGCAATCCAAAACGGTTCCTGATGCCAAACTTTATCAATCTTCACTCTTTTCAAATAACAATATTTCTGATCAGCTTAAGTTCTCTGATGATTCACGTCCTTACTTAAAAGTTTCAATTGGTAACACATTTTATTTTGGTTTAATTGACTCTGGATCATCTAGTACCCTTATTAATCAACGAATGTGGGAACGGATCAAATGTTTACCGATTAAAGCAATTGTTAAGGATAATAATAATATCACTACTGCCGGTGGGCATATATGTTCAATCGAAGCCCGTGTATCTATACCTTATAGTATTGATGTAAATATTCACTATGTCGATACAATATTAGTTCCATCGCTTACTTCTGAACTTATCTTGGGAATAGATTTTTTAACTCGTTTCTCTATTATTCTTGATTTTTCCACTATGACCCATTCCTTTGCAAAACCTCCAGTAACTTGTGCCCTTTCAACCTTATCTGCGAATGAACATATAAAACTTAATATTTTAGTCGAAGACTATTTTTCAACCATTTCTCCAAATCTTGGAGCAACAAATGCGATAGAGCATATAATTAATACTGGAGAAGCGGAACCTATTAAACAACGTTACTACCCTGTCTCACCACACATTCAACAGTTTATTAACTATATATATATATATATATATATATATATATATATATATATATATATATATATATATATATATACATTGTTTGTGCTGGTCGATAACTTTTCTCAGCAACTATAAAAAGCATCGACTTGAACTTTTGGGATTATTATCGGCCAGTTGTGAGTGTAAGCGTGACAAGGTCATATTGAACGCTGAAAATTTGTATTAAGACAATAAACTTTTCCCACGCCAAAATGAGTTTTATACCATAAATATATAAGGAACAATATGCAAAAAACCAGAAAGTGCAAAAAAAATTTTTGTAAAACTGCTTGAAATCGGCCGCCTAGACGGTAACATATATATATATATATATATATATATATATATATATATATATATAAATATATATATGGCCGTCGTTTTGTTGGTAATATTGGTTGTTGAATTTGAAGTAATTTTGGTGTAATACGGCCTAGCCATGGGAAGTCCACTATCAGGCATATTATCCGAAATCTTCCTACAGAACATGGAGGATGAATTAATGCACAGCATAAAAAACAAATTTAAAATTAAAAAATGGATAAGATACGTTGATGATATCTTATGCATAACAGAACATAATAATATAAACGACATCTTGACATATATAAACAACGTACACCCTAAAATAAAATTTACCCTAGAAGAAGAAAATAATAACAAAATAAATTACCTGGACATAACCATAATAAAATCTAATAACAGATTAACCTACAATATATACCGAAAACCCACCACAACAGACAATATAATCCACGCGCAATCCGAACACCCTAAACAACACAAATTGGCAGCCTTAAGAAGCTTAATACACCGACTAGAAACCATACCGCTAAACAAAGCAAACTATAAACAAGAACTTAATACCATTTACCAAATAGCAACCAGCAATGGTTATAACCGAAACACAGTTAATATAATACATAACAACATAAAAAACAAACTAAAACAACCTCATAAACCAGAAAATAAAGACGAAAACAAAACTTGGAAAACCTTCACTTACATAGGAAAACTAACACACTACTTAACAAAATTATTTAAAAACCAAAACATAAAAATAGCCTATAAAACATCCAACAGTCTAAAAAACCAATTAAAATCAAGCATTGAAAACAAAAACTTATACGACCAAAGCGGAGTTTACACACTCGAGTGCAAAACATGCAACCAAAAATACATAGGACAAACTGGAAGAAAATTTAAAGATCGATATAAGGAACACATAAACTCATTTAAAAATCTCAAAACCGACTCCAATTACGCAACACATCTCTTCAACAACAACCATATAGGAGGGAACATAGAAGAAACAATGAAAATCATTAAACAACATAATAAAAGCAATAGATTAAACATAATGGAAAATTTAGAAATATATAAAGAAAAATTAAACAACAAAATCATCAACGTCCAAACTAACAGTATATCAGACTCCCTGTTCCAAGCCATTACACAAATTCCCAGAAATAAATCCCAACCACCACTATATAAGCACAACTAATTTATCATAACCTTGTCATTCGATAATGATCTGGCGATCGAAACGCGTCGTGACCAAAATTAAAAACAAATAGAAGCCAAAAAGGGAAATCAAACTCCAAAATATTAATTATCTAATTATGGACTTCGGACAAAATATAAACACATATATATATATATATATATATATATATATATATATATATATATATATATACATATACATATATATATATATATATATATATATATATATATATATATATATATATATATATATATACATATATATATATATATATATATATATATATATATATATATATATATATATATACATATATATATATATATATGTATATGTATATATATATATATATATATATATATATTATATATATATATATATATGTGTTTATATTTTGTCCGAAGTCCATAATTAGATAATTAATATTTTGGAGTTTGATTTCCCTTTTTGGCTTCTATTTGTTTTTAATTTTGGTATTATGTTACCGTCTAGGCGGCCGATTTCAGGCAGTTTTACAAACATTTTTTTTGCACTTTCTGGTTTTTTGCATATTGTTCCTTATATATTTATGGTATAAAACTCATTTTTGCGTGTCTTAATACAAATTTTCAGCGTTCAATATGGCCTTGTCACGCTGACACTCACAACTGGCCGATAATAATCCCAAAAGTTCAAGTCGATGCTTTTTATAGTTGCTGAGAAAAGTTATCGACCAGCACAAACAATGTAGTTTCGAGAAAAACGCATTTGAAGTTTCGACATGAGTTTTAATCATTTTCGGGGGTTCTTACCTTTAGTCAGTGATGCCAGCACCGTACAGTAGGCCCTTCTCTTCCTCAAAATACAGTTGGCGGGTCATTTGGTCCTGCCGGCAACACTGTATGGGGATTTTGCTAATAAAAAAGCCCGAAAAACTGATATTTAATTTAATTTTATATTAAGTATGTGATTTATTATGTACCCCCTGCGGGTGGGGGTTAGAATTCACCCGCAGCACCTCTGCTGGTCGTAAGAGGCGACCAATGGGCGAGGAAGGTACCTCGTAAAAAACAAACTGTTCCATCTGAACTTTTACCAGAAGATTAGTGGGCCAATCTTCTGCGGACTTTGCTTTCTTATTATTTTGCTCACCCGCGTGGAGACCCGTAAGGAAGGAGAAGATGATCCTGGTGGTTGAGCTTAAACGCAACACACCTCTTTGGCTTCGGATTCTTGCGAAACGGGCGGTCAGATACTAACCCTATCTGACCAATCGGCTTGCCGTTACGTTCTGTGCCGGTAAGGTGAGTCCCACGACCCTGGAGGTAAGTCTTCAGACGTTGGAGAGAGTGGCTCGCAGCGTTCTGAAGCTTATTGCCAGGTGAGGGGGACTATATCTCCTGGTTAGCCCTGGCGATCACACCAGTTTGTGGTGTGACGTCCCAAATTGTGGCTCCGTGGTGGGTGGGGAGACCAGGAGATGAAACGTTCTATTTGTTTATGGCAAACAAAATCAAAACCCCGGGGGCCCCTCCCCCAAAAAGATCTCGTCCGTTATCGGACGAGGGAGAAAGTTTTCTGAAGGGCGAAAATAAATTTTCGCCCAAATTTCTTATTGTTAAAAGGACTGAAGAAGGAAAATCTATTTCTGAAGTCTCTTGTTTTGGCTTAGCGAGGTCCCTGAACGAGTTGGCTGGTGGAGAACCAAAATCCACCAAACGGCTTCGCGATGGTACCCTCCTAGTTGAAACGGCAAATTCAACTCAAACGAAGGCATTATTAAAATCGACCGTTTTATTTGGCATGCCAATTGTAGTGACAGCGCACAAATCCCTCAACACGTGTCAGGGCGTAATATCGTGTTACGACCTGTTATATGTTGAGATGGATGAGTGTACGCGAGAGCTATCGAGTCAAGGTGTAGTTACTTGTCGACGACTTACTACCAAGAAAAACGGTGAGATAAAGAATACCACATCCATAGTTTTGACTTTCGCGCTGGATAAGCTTCCAGAAAGGATTAAAGTTGGGTTCCACAGTTGTTCGGTGAGACCGTACTTTCCTCGGCCAATGCGTTGTTTCAAATGCCAAAAGTTCGGGCACACTGCATCCCGTTGTGACGCACAGGCTGTGTGTCCACGGTGTAGTGAGCAGGAGCATTTGGGCGAGGAGTGTAAAGGTCCGGCCCATTGCGTTAATTGTTCTGGCAATCATCCTTCTTTCTTTTCCAATTGTCCACGCAATCAGGAGGAGAGAAGGATTATTGAAATCAAAATTACAGACAAACTTTCATATTTCGATGCCCGGAAGAAATTCAAAACGCAAGCTAGTCCTGTGTTTAACCGTTCTTTCGCAACCATTGCTGCAACACCAGTCATAAAAAAATCTATTGCCGTTCAGACCGATAGCCTTCCTTCAACTACTATTTCCACAATTGTTCCAACTTTGCCTTCTGTTGCTAAAATTACCAGTCCTAAATCTAGTGTTACTCAAAATTTAAAATCAATCTTGAATCCATCAACAAAAATTATAAGTCAATCTAAGACGAAAGTTAGCAACAAACCGAAGTACAAAATTACACATTTAAAGGCAAGTCCTTCCACTTCGCCAAAAATTATTTCCAAAAAACAAACAATGGAGGTTCGAGAAACATCGAATGTACAATGGACAACTTATTCATAATTTCGGGAATGTTAAGGAAACACGCACAGAATAACAATGATTTACTCACATTTATCACGTCTGCTATTAATCCAATTATTTCGGCCACAATCACTCACAATTCACGGCAACACAGTAATATTATTAACACTGCTTATCACTTCGGCACTCAACACAAACTAATATAATTTTTTACCAGCATCCACAAAGGGGCACTGCGTGATGCATTCGTTTCGTATACCTAAGTTAGGGTCATAAACATCTCTCATGTGTTTACTCGCTTGACACTTTAAAACATAAACCATATGTTCGTACGTGCCTAGTTCAACATAGCTATCGAAACATTCATTTAAACTATGTCTCAAAATAAAATTCGTAACAATATACAAATTAAATACTCAATATTTAATTTAAATAAAAAAAATCTTTTTATTTCGTATAATATTAAATACAACAGTATTCGTTTTGTAGACTTACAATGAACGAACTGAGAACAATCAACTCATATTTCTAATGTTACGTGCTATTTATGCTGTTTCTAGTTTTATGGAAATATACTAAGATTTAGCTGATGCTGCAGGTTGCAACTTACAATATATGTAAAATAACTTCAAGGCCTTATATAATTTTAAGAACACAGGACCATATATATATATATATATATATATATATATATATAAAATATATATATATATATATATATATATATATATATATATATATATATATATATATATATATATATATATATATATATATATATATATATATATATGTGTAAGGCAATAATTTATTACGGTCCTGTGTTCTTAAAATTTCACTGTAAGCAGACGTTGAACTATATCTTTCTTAAGTAGATCAGTCACCGTTGATGCGTGAGACTGTGCACTATGGTTGTGAGTGGGTGAATTGTGCATGTGTGAGTGCATATGAGGGGTGACGCGGTCCAAGGGACGAGCGATGCTGTTGGTCAAACCAATGCCGTATGTTGATGGCGGATTGCTAATTGTTGAGTGAGTATTCGCACTGTCATTCAGGTATATTCCTATTTCCTTATCCTCAATGTTATATCCGCTAATCAGGGCGTGCTTGGCTTGTTCCAAGATTAGATCTGATAGCAGGTAATTCAATACAGGATATGATTGCATTTCGATTGCAGGACCTGTATTTTAGTACATCTACCTTCAGGGTGGACCTGGCAGAAGACCAGGGTTGGACCAGTTGGTAGATAAGCTAGTTTACTTCTTCCTCAGGGTGGATCTGGCTTCGACCAGGGTTGGACCTGAGGGAAATTCGTCCAAGTAGGGTGGATCTGGCAGAGGTCCAGGGTTGGACCTACTTGGGGTTGCCTACCTAGTGGGGTGTGCCTGGTAGCGCCAGGATTGGACCCACTAGGAGATGCCCATTAGGGAATGCCCGTAATGGAAGCCTGCCTTCAGGGTGTATCTGGCTATAGACCAGGGTTGGACCGGTTGGCGGTTGCCCACCTATTCAGGGTGGATCTGGCTATAGACCAGGGTTGGACCAGTTGGCGGTTGCCCACCTAACAGGGTGTGCCTGGTAGCTCCAGGATTGGATCTGTTAGGGGATGCCCATAAGGGAAGACTACCTTCAGGGTGGACCTGGCAGAGGTCCAGAGTTGGACCAGTTGGTAGATAAGCTTGTCGTGAACAAGTATGTACAGGGCTTAAGGCACTGTCTCCATATTCCTTAACCTACCTAATCCTTTGTATAATGTCTTGTGGTATCGGTATGACATGTTGTATTTTTATAATGCAGGTGTGAAGGATACCAAGGCGACGCCCAAACCTTAGGCGCCGTTATAACCATCGATGTGATCGTAGGATGTCTTAGCATCAGGTCAACCGGTCATTTATACATACTAATCGTAATGACTTTAATTAGACTTTAGTATTGTTCTTCTAAAACTGTTTATATTGTATTTTATAACCGATCTATATCTACGTTAGCAAAAGCGCTCTTATATCTCAGAAGTGGGATCGGAATTCTTCCAGTTGATTTGCGTAACCCGATCGGTATTCTTCGAGTTGATTTGCGTATCCCGATCGGCATTTTTCCAGTTGATTTGCGTAACCCGATCGGCATTTTTCCAGTTGATTTGCGTATTCCGATCGGCATGTACCTTCGCTTGAGGCTTGTTTCTCAATTGCAGCAGAATTATCTGATCTATATTTACGTGCAGGTTTTCGTTTCTTGTCTAATCTGTTTTTATACACTAGTACATCAATTTTGAGTTTTCTGCACCTTTTCGTAATTTTTGTGGATTTTGAATAGTACTGCTTCGATTTCACAAGTTTCTATGAGTAACATCCTGATCTTGGTCTGAAGACAGATAGCAGATCACTAGATGTTTTACTTGTAGCTTTGTACTAATGAGTACAAATAGTAGAATTAATTTCAGTGTCGCATTCATTTTGTGCTTCACAGTTTGATGAAGATGACGTTGGACTGGGTGTTGCAACAGCATAAAGGATGTGCTTACTTCTATTTCTTTACAAAGTTTAGTGAAAGAATTTTAAAGTGAACGCGGTTCTTCAATTGCTTATTGATCTGGTTGATTTTATTAATTTTGTGAAATAGGTATGGAAACTGCTATGTATTTCTCGTGATATGTTTCAGTCGTGGAAGCCAATACGTTTCACATAATTTCTTTAATGAATTATGAACAGAAAATTGTTCCATATTGTTATGCGCCGATTGTGCAGCCGGAGTACGCATTTTTCGTGCTACTACAAATTGAATACCTATCGCTGTTATGCGGTCTAGTCGTCCTTCTCTAAATGGATTATCTTTGTAAAAGTTTAGTTCGTAATCCGTTTCTGGTGGTTGTGATAGTACGTTGTGTACTTCCTTAATTTTATGCAGCAGTTGATTCTTCAGATAGTATCCATTCATTTCATTTTGAAATCTTTTTATTTATTAACATTTATTACAATGTTATTTAATATTAAATAACATGGAAACACAAGATTGGTTTTATCAGAGTTCTTATTCACCAAGAGAGTGTATATCAGTGTTTAAGTATATATTCTGTTGTGTGCTTAAAACATTGCGTTATTGTCTGTTACCTTTTGGTTTACATAATTTTTTTTTTATGTTAGGATTGCGTTTTATGGGAAAAGGGGGAACCAAAAACCCATTTAAATGCATGGCATTTTGTCCGAATAGTATACAAAGTTCTACACCAATGCTTAAGTTCAGATTGCTTCCGGTGGTTCTTGTTTGGTTTGCGATTTTGATTGGAAGCATCAACATGATTCATCCAGGTTCAGGTCTGTATTCTGCCGTGTTCTTGCCAGTCAAGGCACCATTTTGAATTTCGTAGAAATGCAGTTTGTGGTGCTTTGCAGTCTGTAATCATACCGAATTGGATTGGACTTACGACCACAATTTCATGTTCAGAATACGGGTGGTTCTGTTCACGTGCGTTAGTTTGTCTACTGTTCCGTGATACTTTTGGTTAATTTGTCTACTGTTGTACGCAGTTTACTGGCTCAGGTATGAGTTTCTGTGATTGTATTTGGATTGCATATTGCAGGCATGGGACGTTTGATTGATTTTTCTATCAATTCGTTGTAAGAATTTGTTGTTTAGTTCAATTTCATGATTTATCCTATTTCAGAAGTTTCGTTGGATGTCCAGCCTTGTCGGCATCTTTATATAAAAATTGTCGAGAGGTCATATCAATAAATTACTAATTGAGTGGTACAGTGTTTCGACTTGTACTACATTTGTTCCGAGCTAGTTACTACTCAGAATACCTACATTAAGCAAATTACATCTGATTTATATATCTTTGATTGAGTGTAGTGGATTTCCATTTTAGTTGTAGTAACGGAGATTTACGTAGATTAATCTGATCATTTAGGTAGATTTCTGGCGGGTCAGATATGGTGGAGATTGAAATGTTGTATTATTCCATTTTCATATTTTTCGTTACGGAGTTTTAAAAAGGAAAGGTCAACGTCAATTAAGTTTTAAAAACATTGGTATATTTGAAGAATGTTGGCAGATCGAGGAGTTTCTTTTGCAGCCTGTATTTTGTGTTCATCTGGTCTCATACCGTCATGACTTGTGTTATGTCCCGGGTGGATGATGGTTGTTTAAAAGAAGTGGTTTTTGATGGAACAACGTCCAAGTAGGGTGGATCTGGCTTTGACCAGAGTTGGACCTACTTGTGGTAATTTGCCTAACAGGGTGTGCCTGGTGGTTACAGGATTGGACCTGTTAGGAGATACATGTAGTCATAGATATCTGGTAGTATCCTGATGTCAAGTGTGAGATGGTGAATTGTCTCCAACCGCGTAGACAGTCAATTATTTGCAAATGTGAATTAATTCTTCGAGGACGAAGTATAGTCAGGATTGGTCGACTGTAAGGCAATAATTTATTACGGTCCTGTGTTCTTAAAATTTCACTGTAAGCAGACGTTGAACTATATCTTTCTTAAGTAGATCAGTCACCGTTGATACGTGAGACTGTGCACTATGGTTGTGAGTGGGTGAATTGTGCATGTGTGAGTGCATATGAGGGGTGACGCGGTCCAAGGGACGAGCGATGCTGTTGGTCAAACCAATGCTGTATGTTGATGGCGGATTGCTAATTGTTGAGTGAGTATTCGCACTGTCATTCAGGTATATTCCTATTTCCTTATCCTCAATGTTATATCCGCTAATCAGGGCGTGCTTGGCTTGTTCCAAGATTAGATCTGATAGCAGGTAATTCAATACAGGATATGATTGCATTTCGATTGCAGGACCTGTATTTTAGTACATCTACCTTCAGGGTGGACCTGGCAGAAGACCAGGGTTGGACCAGTTGGTAGATAAGCTAGTTTACTTCTTCCTCAGGGAGGATCTGGCTTCGACCAGGGTTGGACCTGAGGGAAATTCGTCCAAGTAGGGTGGATCTGGCAGAGGTCCAGGGTTGGACCTACTTGGGGTTGCCTACCTAGTGGGGTGTGCCTGGTAGTGCCAGGATTGGACCCACTAGGAGATGCCCATTAGGGAATGCCCGTAATGGAAGCCTGCCTTCAGGGTGTATCTGGCTATAGACCAGGGTTGGACCGGTTGGCGGTTTCCCACCTATTTAGGGTGGATCTGGCTATAGACCAGAGTTGGACCAGTTGGCGGTTGCCCACCTAACAGGGTGTGCCTGGTAGCTCCAGGATTGGATCTGTTAGGGGATGCCCATAAGGGAAGACTACCTTCAGGGTGGACCTGGCAGAGGTCCAGGGTTGGACCAGTTGGTAGATAAGCTTGTCGTGAACAAGTATGTACAGGGCTTAAGGCACTGTCTCCATATTCCTTAACCTACCTAATCCTTTGTATAATGTCTTGTGGTATCGGTATGACATGTTGTATTTTTATAATGCAGGTGTGAAGGATACCAAGGTGACGCCCAAACCTTAGGCGCCGTTATAACCATCGATGTGATCGTAGGATGTCTTAGCATCAGGTCAACCGGTCATTTATACATACTAATCGTAATGACTTTAATTAGACTTTAGTATTGTTCTTCTAAAACTGTTTATATTGTATTTTATAACCGATCTATAACTACGTTAGAAAAAGCGCTCTTATATATATATATATATATATATATATATATATATATATATATATATATATATATATATATATATATATATATATATAAAATTAATAATAATAATAAATAAAACACTTTTCCGTGAATAATTAATTTATTTAACAATCGACGCGTTTCGATTCTACAGTCATCATCAGGTAATCAGTGTTGCAAAGGTTTTTCACAACAATGTCTACAAAATCTATCTATGTTGAGAAAAGCCTATTGTGTTTGTATTTGTTTCTATAGATTCAATATGTTCTTTGAACCTAGTTTTAAAATTTCTATGTATTTCTAATAATATCTATGTAGAAACAAACAAATAACAACTGGGTTTATTGAAATTATATCCTTAAAATTACCCAAACAGGAACATCAATTTTCATAAAACATAACATAAAAACCATTTCCACAAATAAAACAACATTAAGAAGTTTATTAACAAATACCAAACCTAAAATCTAAAAAAACGAATTATCTGGAGTTTATGAAATTCAATGTAAAGACTGCAATGCCATATACAGTGGGTCACAAAAGTGACGGACAGTAAAACAAAGTTAGAAAAAACAGTTTTATTTCAAAAAGACAATATCTACAAGTGAAATAATATTATTCTTTGAATTATCTGTATTTTAATAATATATTTAAACTAAAAAAAGGACTTAAAATATTTTATTAATAAATTTTGTATACTAGAAACAAATTCTACGTGAAATATATAGGTCAAAGCGGCAGAAATTTTAAAACTAGGTTTAAAGAACCCAACATCGCATTGAACATACACACACAATAAAAGATTACAGGATACTCCATATTGAACCGAAAGGATACAGACTTAATTTATTTGAGAACATAGAAATCAGAAAAGCCGTTAATTCCCAAAAAATATAGAGGCAACGAACAGCTAGATGTAACATAAAATTTTAGTTTATAAGTGATAAATTTTGTAGACATTGTTGTAAAGAACCTTTGTAACTGTAGAGTCAAAACGCGTCAAATGTTAAATAAAATAATTATTCGTGGAAATTACCAAGTATTTTATTTATTATTGTGGGGAATACGTTCCGATACCGCTCCAACAAACATTCTGTAAATGTAATATTTATAATTTTTAAGTGTTGTTACTAATATGCTGCCCAGATGTTGGGTTGCTTTGTTTGCATGTACCCGTGTACTTTCCCTTACATTCCTTCGGAGAAAACCTTCTCTCGGTATCCAAGCATTCCTTTTGTCTTCCGTCACGTACACACCCTATACCGAACCTTCTGACCAAAACCAAATATTCCATACAGCCAGTCAATAACCAACTCTCATCCGCGACAGTCCTTCTGCTATAGCTTCAACCTTTAATAAAGACAATTATACACAAACTTTTTTTTTTTTTTATTAGTTTATATTTACAACTGGCCTTTGACAGGCCAACAAGAAAATTAGATATATTACATGTGACATGAGAGGAGATTGCTTAGCAGCCTCCGACGTGGATAGTTGTATTTATAAACTGGGGTCTAATGTTTTTTTCCTATTCAGCCTTCTTATGGTATTTTCATTATCGAGTAAGTTGAGCAAGCTCGTTTGGATGATGATTTAGTCGCTTTTCGTATTTGGCGGCAGTTTCCTTGACATGATCTTTTACATATTTTATTTTGAGATCTTTGTGAATGATTTCGTTGTTGACGTACCAGGGGGCGTTGATGATTGTGCGCAGTGCTTTATTTTGGAATCTCTGGATGATGTCGGTGTTTGAGCGCTTTGCACAGCCCCATAGCTGTATACCGTACGTCCAGATTGGAATTAGGGTCACTTTGTAGAGTAGGATCTTGTTTTCGATGGAGAGCTTGGAGTTTTTACCTAGCAGCCAGTACATTTTTCTCATTTTTATGTCCAGTTGTTTACGTTTTGTTTGTAGGTGGTGCTTCCACGTGAGGCGTTTATCAAGATGCATACCCAGGTATCTGGTTTCATTTTTAACAGCTAAAGTGTTGTTGTTTAGTCTGACCGCTGGGCATGTTGTGTGTCTTGTGGTGAAAACTACTTGAACTGATTTATTATCACTCAGTTTTATTCGCCATTTTTCTGCCCATGTTTCTACTTCTAGTAGGGCGGTTTGCAGGATTTCTGATGCGTTTTGTGGATTTTCGTGCGATGCAAGAATTGCGGTATCGTCTGCGTAAGTGGCTGTTAGTACATCGTCTCCGCAAGGTAGGTCAGCTGTAAATAGCTGGTAGAGTATTGGGCCAAGTACGCTGCCTTGAGGCACTCCAGCTTTAATTTCATATATTTTGGATTGGCTATTTCCCTGGTTTACATAGAAGTATCTTTCACTAAGGTATGACTTGGACAATAAGTAGTAATTGTGAGGTAATCTATTTTTGATTTTAAAGAGGAGGCCTGGGTGCCAGACCCTGTCGAAGGCTTGGCTGACATCTAAGAATGCTCCACTGCATACTTTGCGTTCCTCGAAACTTTCTTCAATTTTATTGACTATTCGATTTACTTGTTCTATTGTAGAATGCTGTGCCCGGAATCCGAATTGGTGTTGTGGAATTATGTTATTTTCTTCTATGAATGGTTTTAGGCGTTTTAGTATCAGTTTCTCAGCAATTTTCGACAGGACGGGCAGTAGTGATATTGGCCTGTAGGATGTAACTTCATGGGCCGGCTTTTCCGGTTTGTGTACACTTATAATGTGGGCTATTTTCCATTGTATCGGGAAGTATTGTACTCTAATGATGGCATTGTATGTTTGGGTAATTAGTACTACTAATTTTTTTGGAATTTCTTTTACGTCTTTTGCAGTAATCAGATCATAACCTGGTGCTTTTTTATCGTTTAGTAGTGAGATTTCTTGTTTTATATCTGCTGGTGTGAAATATTTGATTGGTTTAGAGAGTTGTAGTGGTGCATCTAGGAATTGCAGCACTTCATTTTCAATGTCGTTTGTTGCCGAAGGGGGGTGTGGCTGAAATACTTCTGAGAGATGTTTTGCAAGTATTTCAGCTTTGTCCTGCTCTGCCCTTGCCCAGGTGCCATCTTCTTTTCGAATCGGTGGTGTGTGTTGTTGTGGTCGTTTTAGTTTTCTTGTGACTTTCCACAGTGAGTAATCGTTTTGAGGGTGGTTTGAGAGATTTCTGATATGTTCTTCAAATGTCTCATTTTTTATTTTTAGTAGGAGTTTTTTGACTTCCTTTGTCATTCTATATAGTATATTCTTATCTCCTGGGTTCCTAGATAACTGCCACTTCTTTCTCATTGCTCTTTTTTCCGCAATTTTTTCTTTCACGTGTTTCGGATAATTTGTTACATTTGATGTTTTTGCTTCTAGATTAGGTGTAGAGGACCATGCAGCATTTTGAATTATTTGTGTGATATGTGCAACAGCATTATCGATGTCACATTCTGCTTGTAGAGGTATCGTTAGTGTTGCGTGTTCATTGATGTAGTTGCGGAAGTTATGCCAGTCTGTTTGTGCGTTAAATAGCGAGGGTTTTTTGAGTTTGGTAATAATTGTGGAGCTTAGTGTTAGGATAACAGGCGACTGGTCAGATGAGAGGTCGAAGTTGGAAGTGATGTTCATGTAGTGTGGCGATATTCTATTTACTACGAAGAAATCCAATAAGTCAGGAATTTTTGTGAGATCAGTGGGCCAGTATGTCGGTTCTCCTGTACTAATGTGACTAAATTGTTTGTTTGCCATTGCTTTATGTAGTTCCCTGCCTTTAGGGTTGAAGGTTCTTGATCCCCACTGGGTATGCTTTGCATTATAGTCCCCACCTGCGATAAATCTTGGGCCAAGGGACTCGAAGTATTCTTCAAATTGGTTTTGTTTAATGGCGTGTCTGGGAGGGCAATACACGGCAGCTATTGCTAGTTCTCCACTCCCATCTTTTATTTTGATATTAGTGGCTTGGAGGAAGTCTTTTTCGCATATTTCTATTTCGTAGTGGCATATTTTGTCCCTAATTATTATGGCAGTGCCTCCGTGGGCGGTTCCGTCGGGGTGTTCTGTATGGTATGTTGTGTATTTTGGTATTTTAAAGTAATTTTTGTCAGTAAAGTGGGTCTCACTTATTAGTAGAATGTCAATTTTTTGTTCTTTGAGGAAGTATTCCACTTCTTGTCAATGTTGGACTAAGCCATTTGCATTCCACATTGCTATTCTTGTATTATCTATTATTTGTTTTTAACTAACGTGGTTATTATGTTTAGTATCATAGTGTTTTGGTTCATTAACTGAGTGAACATTGCCTCGAATCTTTTTAGGAATTGTGATAGGGTTATATTTTCATGACTTGAGGATGTTTCTTCTGTGGTGGTATTACCTTGGATTGCTTTGACCCGTTCAGCGTAGGTTGTTTCATTATTGCCTATTTTGTTGGGGCCTTTTTCTCTGCGTTGTGTTTGCTGATCGTCAGCTTTCCTGTAATTTTGTGTTGGTTTTGAATTGGCTGGTTTGTTTCTGGAATTTTGTATTTCGCGATAGGCGATGCAACCTCTGTAGTTTGCGGGGTGGGTTCCATCGCAATGTACGCATTTAGGCGGTGCTACTTTGCTTTTTGTGCATTCCTTTGTGGGGTGTTGTTCAGCGCATTTTACACAAAAATATTGCCTGTTACAATACGTTTTGGTGTGCCCATATTCTTGGCAGCGGGTGCACTGTGGGATATCTTTCTTTATTCGAGGTGGCTCCACGTTGATTTTCATGCCGAGTAGATGTGTTATCTCGTATATTTGTTTGTTGTTTTTCGCTTGTTCAAGATCGACAAAAAATAGTGGTAGGGGTTCTTTTGTGTGCCAACTAATGATGTTTGAGACATTTCTAACTGCAAAGCCATTGTTTTCTAGTTCCGTTTTGATGTCTGTAACTGGGACCGAATAGTGGATATTTTTGATGACAACCCTGTATGCCCGATCTTGTTTGGATTGGTACGTGTGCATGGAAATATGGTTTACCTTAAGCAGATGAACTAATCTACGATAAGCATCTATTTTGAACGTATTTACTTTAATTGTGTTATCTGCCAGGGCTTTACAGACAAATTCGGATTTTTCCAGTGATGTTGTTATAGTCTCCAGCATGTCTGCGTATTTTGTTACCCCTTGAATATATATTGGTGGTGGTTTAGGTTCTGTAGTGTAGTTTGCTTCCTGTACCGTTTCTTCTATTTCTCGTTCAATTTCCTGTGCTGTTACTTCTTCAGGGTAGTTATTTAGTAATTGGTATCTGTTTTATTATTGACTACATTTGTTCGTTTGGTCACAGGTAGTTGGGCCTTCTCGTATTCTCTTTGTATTTTTTTCCTTTTTATTTCCTGCCAATGAAATCCATCCTTGACAGGTGGTGGGGAATTGTGAGGGTGACTGTTCGGGTTGAGAGAGGGAGTTGTTATCATTGGGCTTGTTATTGGTGCTGCTAGGGATGTTAGCGAACTACCCTGATAAGTAGTCACTGATGTAGTTGTAATTACATAGGTGACCTTTGTACTTGTATTACATGGGCCCGCGCTGGCCTCTTGCATGGTTGTTGGTGTTTAGTTTTGTTTATTTTTGTGGGAATTGAGTTATATTATTGCTAAGGTTGGCAACACTGATTTGTTCCGGCTACCGACGGCGCGCGCGTGCGTCTAGCCTGTTGACTTTGGGCTGTCAATAGCACACCCTGTTCTTTTAGCGGTAGAATAAACTTAGCAACAAGGAGTAATCACTGAATTTATCTGCCACAGATATTTGAAATTGTCACTTATTATTATGTTATGAATTAGTAATTTAAATTTTATGTTTTTTGTATATTATTTGAAATATTAGCTATACATGAAACAAGTAGTTATAGTTATTTCAGTGTAGCCAACCGACAATTATACACAAACGATCAGTTTTTAATTTGTTTCCTTCGACACATTCACCTCATTATATATATTTATAAATATTTATATATATATATATATATATATATATATATATATATATATTTTTTTTTAATATTTCGTTCGTACGAAAATAACGACATTATTTCTAAAACGCAATGTGGAAACATTGCAAAAACCAAGCGTCCGACTTTCGTACACTCCATGCCTCTCATTGATTCAGACAAGCGTTCGGCTTTTTCAAGATTGTATTTGTTACAACAAAGTTTATGGTTGTGACTGTACGTATATTCAAAACTTCATGATAGCACTCCTAACACCATCTTTTGGTACAAAAAAGAGCTATAACGACGCGCTACGCGTAGTCCCATTTACATTGTCTATCTGTATATATTTAATATGTGCTTTGGGTAAATCTTTGTTATCGTGATTTTGTGATAACACAGCTCCGATTGCGCAATTGCTTGCGTCAGTTGTTAAAGAAAATGTTTTTGAAAAGTCTGGATATTGTAAGATAGGGTTGTTAGAAAGAAGTGTTTTGCATTTTTCAAAGCATTTTATGTATTCTGTGTTTTCTATGTCAATTTTTTGTTCTTTCTTTAGGCATTGGGTTAGTGGTTTTGTTATTTTTGAGAAGCTGTCAATGAATCGTCTATAATATTCGATTAGTCCAAGAAAAGATTTGATTTCTTTTGTTGTTTTAGGGATTGGAAAGTTTTTTTAGCTTGAATTTTGTCTGGGTTTGGTTTTATTCTTTCTGCAGTTATTACATGGCCTAGGTAGGCAACATCTTTGCGGAGAAATTCGCATTTATCTAATTGAATTTTTAGATTGGCTTCACGTAATTTTTGAAATACTTTATTTATATTTGCTAGGTGTTCCTGAAGGGATGTACCTAGTATTATTATATCGTCGAGATATACGAAACACATTTTGTTGATTTAATCATTTAAGACGAAATTCATAAGTCTTTGAAAGGTTGAGGGGGGCATGTTTGAGGCCGAAAGGCATACGTTTGAATTCATAATGTCCGAAATTTGTAGAGAATGCAGTTTTAGGGATATCGTCTGTGTGAACTTCTATTTGCTGGAATCCGGAGGTTAAGTCTATGGTAGTGAAATAGTTGGATTTGCCTAATTTATCAAGGATGTCTGTTATGTCGGGTATTGGGAATTTATCGTCTACAGTTTTGTCATTTAATTTGCGATAGTCTATTACAACTCTAAATTTTTTTTTGCATGATGCATCTGCTTTTTTTGGGACTACCCATATTGGTGATGACCAAGGTGAATATGAATGCTGAATGATGTCATCTTGTAACATTTTATCTATTTGGGATTGAACTTCTTCTTTGTAAATGTCGGTATTTGTATTGTTTTGCGTTAATTGGTATATTGTCTGTAGTATTAATAGGGTGTTTTATTTTGCTAGTGAATGTTAATTTCTCGTTTTCGTTTAAAATTAGATCTTTATATTTATTTAATGTGTTAAATAATGAGTGTTTTTCGTTATTGGTTAGGTGTTCGTCGCGTATTTCTTGGTTTCTTATTTCCATATTAAGGTTTACATTGTTTTGATGATTTAGATATTTAAATTTATATTTGAATTTATTTAAGAATGTAACTTCTCCCTTTTCGAAGTTAAATTTTGTTTTTAATAATTCTATACCTGGTATTCCTAGTAATATGTCGAAATCTTTATGAAAATGAAATATGTAACTTTTTATTTTATTATCTTTATATTTGAAAAAGGTGAATTCTTTTCCTGATGATTTACCATTGCAGGTGTGTACTGTGAATGATTCTGGGAATTTAGTGTAATCAGGTCTCATTAATTTTGGATTAATATAATTTTGGGTTGATCCGGTGTCTAGTAAAATTTTGTAATTTCTGAATTTAATAAATGGCAATTTGCTGATGTTATTAGTTAAGGATTCGATTCTGGTTGGTCGTTTCCTAAGTCTAAAAAATTATTTTCTGAATTTTCTGAGTTTTCAATGTATTCATTTTCAGTTTCGTTATAAAATTCGTTCTCTGTATCTAAGTTTATATCGTCTTCTAAATTTTGATTGAACCAATGCTCTGTTCTCTGTTGGATATTTCTGGTTTGGGTACTCATGGGTGAAACTCTTTGTTGTGCGTTACGGATATTAGCACTTGGGGCAAAAGGTTTTGGATATTGTTGTCGTTGGTATTATGGTGGTTGGTATTGAGACTGTTGGTATTTATGGAGAGGAGATTGGTGTCTGTTAAATTGTATTTGATGTTTAGTTGGAACGGGTTTTTGTATTTGTGTGTTTTGTTGATTGTATGAATGTTGATTGTGCATATATTGTAAATCGTTCGAGATAAGGTCTAAAATTTCAGATAATTTCTGTGGATTTCTGGCAGATAATTGTGATCTAAACGGGTCTTTACAATTATTTATAAAGCATTGAGTAAAATATTTTAATGCGTTTTCTATTATTACTTTGCTCGCATTACTATCATATTTACATTATATATTACTTTTGTATATTAAGAATACATTATTGAATTTTGCATAATATTCTAAGATATTTTCTTTAACTTGTTTTAAATGGGTGATTTCATACATCAAGGTGTATTCTGATCGAGTATCGGAATAATTGTCTAGTAAATGTGTTTTTAAGTCTTTCCAAATTTTTATAGTGGTATTACTGAGGCATTGTGCAGCTTTACCTTTAATCTTATTTTTTAACGTTAGTATAACAAGTTTTTTTGTAATTTCTGATGGGTTTGACTGGTTAATTAAGTCAATGATATCATCTACAGTGGTTATAAAATTTGGTAATGCTTTAATGTCTCCATCGAAGCATGGTATTAAATCAAGTAATTTGAATGTTTCATTATTTAAATTAGCAAAGATATTTGCAGGTGCATTATGTGGAGTTGTCATGTTGATATTGAGATTATTTAAGGTCCCTAATAATTCCTCCAGTTTGGAGTAAATTTATTATTACAAATGTACTTACAATAATAGTACGATTTCTTTAATCATATCTGGCTGTTGGCTTCGCTCCATGTTCGTTCGGCTTGGCTGTGGACAGTTGATAATGTGGTGACTTCCAGCTCGGGTTTTTTTTTTCTCGATGCTTGGGGTTGGACCAGTGATTTCTTTTTACTTCGGCGTTTCTGGTGTGCTCTCAGGAACTTTCTGCGGAAGGCTTCTTGTTGAGGTCGTAGTGTTGCGTTGAGGTGGAACAGAGGTTTCGCTGATGTCTTCAGGATTGACTTGTACCTCGTAGATTCTTGGATAGCACGTTTAACGATTGGAATCGATGACTTGGTGAATTATAACGAATTGAACACTTGTGTTTTCGATTCACTAAGACTTTGGCTATCCTACCGACTGCGCCAATTAAGTATGAGAATCTGATGACTTGTTTTAAAAAAGATTTATTTCACTTTTAATACAATGTTATACAGATATGGTTTAAACTATTTAGTTCTTACATCAACACTAGTTGTAACAAGAGTGGTTAGAATATTGTGCTTATTTCTTATTTATACAAATTTTATCTTTTTGTACGTATCTTTATGAGAATAACATAACTTGCTGAGTTATGAAAAAAGAACAGGATGATTCAATTTATTATTGTGCAATAGAGGCGAGTCTGCTATAGAATTTATATATATATATATATATATATATATATAAATTCATATATAAATATATATATATATATATATATATATATATATATATATATATATATTAAAAGTTAGAAAAACATCTGCAGTGTCATGCACCGAACTTTTTTATAGGTTTTTGGTTTAAATCACATCTTATTTTCATTATTTTTCTAATTTATAATATTTGTTCTAACCTTTGGAACACTTTTAGGTCAAAAATATATTTCTTTGAATATAAAATGTCAAACTTAAAATTATTTAAGTCTATTTTTTTTTTGATAAACAATTGACAGGCGCAGATGATACGCTATATGTAAAATTAAATGTAATATGAAGAAATTTCAAGAGCCATTTTATTGTTTCCGGTACCGTATGGGGGAAAAAGTTTGAAATAAAAGTTGTACAGAATGCTGATATCTATAATTTTAACTGTAACAATTTTTCTGTTACTGCAACCGTTTTTGAGTAATTGCAGAAATTGCAAAAAAGACAGTTGTAAACATGCACTTCCGGTCAGAATATTGTTTTCAAAAATAGGAGGTTTTCTTGCTAGGAACATACAAATCTTAAGTTTAAAATTCCATAATTTTCCCATTAGCCATTTGGGCTGTAGAGCGCTCACATACATACATACATACGCACACACAGACACACACACACACACAAATACACACACACACACACACACAGACGGAGGTCATTCCAAAAATAGTTACGTATATTTCCGTTAAAATCTCGAGATCGAAAATTTTCATGATTACAATACTTACTTAGACTGCGTATAAGAAAGTAATAATAGAATAAAAGAAATAAGTAATAATTGTAATAATAACTAATAAACAGACATACACCTGCTAGTATGTGCGGAATCAAGAAACGGATATTTAAGAAAATTACAGCATATATCTGTTAGGATAATTTAAAAATTGTATTAAATTGTAAGTAATATTAATAATAAAAACGGGCTATAGTTGAGATATGGCGGTACAATAAAATAAGAATTTGAAATGTTGACACATTTTAGAAACAAACTTTGCACAGTTAGAATGTGCAACCTCCAGTATAGAACTGAGTTCTTTTGGAGAACTAAAAGGCATTGCTGGAATAGGCAGAATTCAGTCAGGGACTGAGATTTTCGAGAAACCACAAGAACCACAGCTCTGGTAAAAATATTGTGCGGAGAAAATGAAAAATGTTAAATGAATTAAGAATCATTTAAGAAAAGAAGTAAAAGGAAACGACTGTTTCAGATTTGCTGGTCAAATTAGTAGCTCGAAGAAAAGTAAGTACATTACCAATGCACGTTGCATGATTTTTTAATTTAATAAGCAAAGGACCATTCATACCTGCATTGCGACGGTGCAGACTGAAACTAGGACACTGCTCGAAAATATTTTCGAGAGTGAGCCTAGTGATACAAATGGGGCAGAGCGGTGGTTGTTCTCCAAGTAACAGGAACAAGTGTGTGAGGCAAGTGTGCCCTATTCTCAGACGTGAGATAACTACTAGCTCACACCTAGTTAGGCAGAGCGGTGGTTATCACCGCTCCACAATTTGCTAGTGGATATATTCCACTCCTCCTGCCATAACTTAAGACAATGCGCAGACACAGACCTCAACACATCATCGGCGCGCAAGGGATGACGAACTATATAGTCGTTGTTGGCTGCTCCAAGAGCAACCTTGTCGGCACAGTGATTGCCGGGTATCCCAACATGTCCGGGTATCCACATAAGGAAGACATCTCGCTCTAGTTCCCGTAATCTATCGATTTCTCTACTAACAAAAAAACAGTAGGATCGGAGAAGAATCTGCTACTGATACCCAAGATGGCACTTAGAGAATCAGTGCAGACAAGCAGGTGACGTTGCTCATCGATAGATTGACGAGAGTGCCGCAGAGAGTAGAGGATCCTTATAACTCTGCGGTATACACCGAGCATATAGATGACAGTGAACGTCAGCCACAAAAGCACAGCCAGACCCAGAGTCTGTCTTGGAGCCATCAGTATAAGTGTGTTGAAAGTCTGGGTACTGCTGCAATTGATTAAAGAATTCAACCAAGTATTTGGCATTAGGAGTGGATTCTTTCGGCATGCTGGTAAGCTCTAGGCTTGTTTGTATAGATAGAGAAGCCCATGGAGGTACATTGGGAAACTTGCGACATATAAAAAACCCTTGGTTGTTGAGGATGGTATTTAACAACCTTGGGAGCTTAAGTGCAAGTCGATATAGAGAAGTTGCTCTATTAATGTATAGTTGATTTAAGTCTGGATTGTTGAAGAAAATAGCGTGGTTTATGTGCGGCGCGAGCGTTTGAATTTTGCACACGTACCTCATTCCAAGTTTCGTGTACCTTATGTGACGTGGCGGAACACCGGCTTCACAGTGAAGGCATTGGCGTAGTCCTAAACGCACCGGTGACAGTTCGAATACCAGCATTGTGTACACTGTCTAGCTTCTTCAAGTGATAGGAACTAGCCGTATACACAATGATGGCATCTTAGTCTATCCTGGACAGAACCAGACTGGTGTATAAACGCAGCAAAGAGTCTTTTTCGGCTCCCCATTTTGTGGAGGCAATACACTTGATTGCATCCAATGACATTCGGCACTGCGCAGAAACAGTGTTGATGTGTTTCAACACCAAGAATCTATCGAAAATTATACCCAAAAACTACACCTCATCTACAATCCACACTGGTCTGTAGTAAAGCGTAACATGCAGCCAGTGAAACAGTGTCAACTGCCTGCTGTAATCTCTCCTGACAGAGAGCGAGAGATTGTGATAAAGTGAAGAGAGCGAGGTCGTTGACGTAAAGGCAATAATCAACGGTATTGAGGATGTTAGAAACGATGTCATTTATTGCAATCAAGAATAAACTTACACTTTAAACTTAAGATTGAAATACACCTGAGGTGTGCACCTCTTATATTTGTAAAAAATATTCAAACCGGAAGTGCCTGTTTACTCTAGTCATTTTTTGCCGTTTCTGCAATTACTCAAAAATGGTTAAAGTAACAGAAAAATTTTATTGACAAAAATTAAAGGTATTAATATTTAGCACAACATTTGTTTAAATATATATTCCAAAGAGAGTACTGTTTTCAAAATAAATTTTTACTTATTATATATATTTTTACATAAATCGTATCATCTGCGCCTGTCAATTGTTTAACAAAATAGACTTAAATAATTTGAAGTTTGACATTTTATGTTTATTCTAAGAAATATATTTACTGTAAAAGGAGATCTAAAGGTTAAAACAAATATTATAAATTAGAAAAATAATGTAACTACGATATGGTTTAACCCATATGCGTATAAGAAAGTTCAGTGCATGACACTGCAGATGTTTTAATTGGCAAAATCAAAATAATAATGTATATTTAACTCCTTTATTTTCTTTTCACTAGTTCTAAGTATTAGTAGTGTATGTTAGAAAAAAAAACAGCGAATATGATCGTTTGTTTGTGTTATCCAATGCTAAGTTTGTTATATTTTCTTTTGTATTAATTAATAATTAAAATATTCTTGTATTACATTGTTTCTTATTCTTTGACCTTCCGCTAAAATATTTCGATACATTTGTTCATAATTTTCCATTAATTCAATATCATCATCCTCATAATTTTGTAGTTCAAAATAATCATTTCGTTCTATGCACATATTATGCAAGACTGCACAAGCATAAATAATGCGCCCTGCTACTGGGGGAAGATAATGCAATTATCGATGTTTGAGTAGACAACGAAATCTATTTTTCAAACGTAGAAGACCGTTACAAAATATTTTACCTTCAAATGATTAGGAATAGATGTTACTCGTTTTTGTTGTTGTTGTTGTAAGACAATGCTAATTTGGTTACAAATATCTTACACTTTGTGTGTGTGTGTGTTTGTGTGTGTGTGTTTGTGTGTGTGTGTGTGTTTGTGTGTGTGTGTTTGTGTGTGTGTGTTTGTGTGTGTGTGTGTTTGTGTGTGTGTGTGTTTGTGTGTGTGTTTGTGTGTGTGTGTGTTTGTGTGTGTGTGTGTGTGTGTTCTCTACAGCCTAAACGGTTCAAGCTAAAATTATGAAACTTTAAACTTAAGATTTGCATAAGCCTGGGGTGTGCACCTTTTATTTTTGAAAAAAATATTCAAAGCGGAAGTGCCTGTTTACTTTAGTCATTTTTTGCAGTTTCTACAATTACTCAAAAATGGTTACAGTTAGAGAAAAATTGTATGAACAAAAATTAAAGGTATTTATATTTAGCACAACTTTTGTTCGAATTTTTATTCCAAAAAGGGTACTGGTTTCAAAATAAATTTCTGCTTATTATATATATTTTTACATAAATCGTATCATCTGCGCCTGTCAATTGTTTAACAAAATAGACTTAAATAATTTGAAGTTTGACATTTAATATTTATTCAAAGAAATATATTTAGTGTAACAGCAATCTAAAGGTTATAATAAATATTATAAATTAGATAAATAATCAAACTACGATGTGATTTAACCCATATGCGTATAAGAAAGTTCGGTGCATGACACTGCAGATGTTTTATTTACTATCCTCAACTGTACATATTTCGAAGAAGTATAACTGATTTTTACCGGCAAAAACTACGAAGAGATTTGTAATATACTTAAATTGCTGCGCGCAGCCGAGCGGTCTTTTCAAACGTTTTATAGTGTCTCGGAAAATAAGCTATAAAAATTGTTTTTCATAGCTTGTCTCCCAAAATAGTTTTTGAATATAATTTTTATGTAGTTTATGCATCATTTAAGCCATTAAAAAAAATGGAAAAACAACATTTGCTGGATAGTATAACCCCTTAAGAAATACTTAATCATTGCCTTAAATACGAATTGAGCTCAACTATAAATTCTATCGTTAAAATTAATTTTATTTTAGCACCAAAAGTAACCGAAGATGAACAAATTAAACTTAGTAACGAGTATCAAGAATATCAAAGGAAACTAGACCAACAAAAAGAAGAATATCTCAAAGAGCATCCTGATCAGGTATATTTTCCAAATTTTACTATATTTAACTTAAATTTTCTTATCAATTCTACAAAACGCATTCTTTTATAATTATGTTTATATTTGAACAGGTAAAAGAAAAGGAATTCGAAGATTGGTTCGAAACCGATAATCAACGAGAATTGCGTCAAATTTACCAAGGACAATCGTCGATGTTTGAAGTTTTGCGAGAACTGAACCGTAAATTAGATGAAGTAGTTGGGCGACAAGAGAGAACGCTAAGTTTACTGTCAGCTGTTCAGGCTGGGGGTGCAATGGCACATTTGCCACCAGCAGCTGGTCAAGCACAAATGCCTCCACCAGTTCCAGGGATTGATGGTATTAGAAGGCAAGAAGTCGAAGCTGTGTTGAATAATCAAAATGTCATTCTGAATACAGCGATGGAACTCAAGTAAGCCATGTGCCTGTGTAATTATTAAATTATAATTTATATAATTTTACAATTTAATAATTGTATATTTTATATAATTAGAACACATTTATTCCGGCTTTCATAAACATACAGTTGAAGTTGCTGTAGTTGGTTCATTTACCACAATATTACGGACTGTCCTGCATTTATTCTTCCCGACCATTATTTATATACATTCAGTTTAAGATTCATATCCCTTCCAGTTACACTTATATTCTCTTACAATAAAAATCACTTCCGCCACATAATGCTCAGTGTAAAAATACATACATATATCTATTTAATAAGTTTCACACCAATTTTAATATCGAACCATTCACTCTAACATCTCTTATAGCCATTTACTTTTAGCATACAATACTTGTATTGCATTTAACAAAGATCCATTCATATCATATTGTTTCAAAATGCAACATAAACTCTCGTGTATTACATTATTATACGCCTTTTTCAGATCGAGAAAGCCACAAAGAAACTTATATTAGTATTAAGTGACTTTGTACCAATCACACGGAGAGCTATTACAGCCACTCGAACTATCTATCGAACATACTTGCACTTTCAATTCTTCATATTTTCACAGTTTATGCTATGTCCTGTTTTAGTATTCTTTACCCGAGATAAGATAACTTTTTCAGTTAGTTTGGATAGAGTATAAAGCAAGCTAATTGGTGGATGGCTGCTGATGAGGTTTGGAGTTAAAATATGTGTTTAGTGAGGAATTGTCCTGATTTATGTTTTGATTGGTGCGTTGTCTGTGTTGGGGTAGGTCCTCTGCCTTTGTACGCTTGTATGATTTCGTTGTGTAACTATGTTTTGTGTGTGTGTGTGTGTGTGTATGTGTGTGAGTGCGAGTGCTAGTGTGAGTGCGAGTGCGAGTGCGAGTGCGAGTGCGAGTGCGAGTGCGAGTGCGAGTGTGAGTGTGAGTGTGTGTGTGTGTGTGTGTGTGTGTGTGTGTGTGAGAGAGAGAGAGAGAGTATGTGTGTGCGTGTAGATGTGCATGGTTTGTTTCAATGCAACGCCAGCAACCGGCACCTTCCGCTGGCTGTGGCTTTTTAGCTCTGTGGGTAGTTTTGTGTTTGTTTTGGTGTTTCTTTGGGTGTCATAATGTGTATGAGGGGGTTGAGTGGTAAGTTTGGAAGTTGAGATTGGAGGAAAGGTTTGTTGTGTATGAATGATGATTCTGGTGGGAAGCGCTTGGAGTAGGTACATATTTTCCATTGATTGAGTTTGCGAGAACGGGCATCTACTCACGTTGTCCGTTATGTTTGAATGATTTGTCTGCTATTAATTTGTTGGTCGAGTAGTCCTGTTCAAGTTAAGTAGACAGGGGAAGTCATGTTGTGCGCATGGTGATCTCCCGAACAGTTTTGCATATATAAGTGTTTTTCGCGACTGCAATTCACCGTGGTGTATCCTCATTATCAACAAATGTTTTACTTAAAATAAAATCAATTACGTTTACTTGTAAAACTTTTGGTCAACAGTACATTTGTAAACATATACTTATGTATTAGCAGCATAATCATTTTTGTATAATTATTTGCAGTAGTTCAGATAATATTAGACATCAGATAACTGTTATTAATTCTAATATTTGTTTTTTTTTTCTTCTTATTTGCAGAACATTCTTGGGTGATGTAAGAACGAAAACCGATTCGATATTAACAAATCAAGCCCGGCAACCTACAGCACAGGTGCAATCCGTAGGTTACGATATGCAATCACTTGTTTCAGAAATGCGAGATGGTATGAACCATCTGAAGATGAATATTGCTCAAGCAGCTCAGAAGGGCGGCAGTGGTGCTACTGTCACGCAAGACTGTCCAAACGTTAGTTGTGTTTCACTAACCACACTACTTTTCGTTGTTGCTGTTCAACTTGTAATCATGCTAGCATATTCATTATATCGGTAAGTTATAATTTTATTACTAGATATAATCAGCTGCATCTGGTATAGCATTTAGCTAGCAAAAACTCTCACATATTAGAGCTGCACCAAAATACACACAGTCCATACATGCGCTAGCACACGCACACAACATATGCGTGAATTGGTAGTATTTTTTACGGCTCTGTTCTAAATTATGAACTTCTAATTAACTGCACTGTATTTAAATATCAACATTTAGTAAATTATTGTTTTTAAATAAAACTACTTGACAACCGTAATACAAATATTTGTATAAAGTATTCAATTTATCCTAATTTATAAAAAAATCTTTATAACATTTTTTATTTTTCAGTGATAATAAGGAGCAAAAAGCGAAGAAATTTTACTAGTTTATCTTTCGAGTAACTTTTTCAACGAACTGAATGGGTAATTGTGTGAATGTTTGTTATTGTGTTTGTTTTATTAATTTTTTTTATGTACTGTCTTCCACATTAAAAATAAACAATAAATACATGTACAATTACTGTTATCTTTTCTTGTTGTATTTGTATTTTTCACATTTTTTATCACCTATATTTTGTTGTATTCTGTTTTTATAAATATAAGGGAGACTTGTAAAATGTTAATTATCAGTGTGAATATTTGATGTGGACAATTCACTATATTACTTCAAAATATGTTTTCTGGTACAATAATTTATGTCTGAAGAAATAACTAAATACATTTTTGTATTAATAAAAAAAAATTCAAAAAAGTGAAATTTTATTATTCTTATTGTACTTTAATTCATGGCAGATATGAGGGTGCGTTAAGGGTGAACTTTTAAATAAAACCCGGTTTAAGGGGTTACCTCCAGTCACAACATCCGATCGTAGGTCATTTTTGACAATTTTTTTCTCTAAAAGTAAACAGTAGATAAAAACATCTGCAGTATCATACACCGAACTTTCTTATACGCTTTTGTGATAAATCACATACTATTTTCATTATTTTTCTAATTTATAATATTTGTTTTAACCTTTGGAACACTTTTACACTAAATATATTTCTTAGAATAAATATAAAATGTCAAACTTCAAACTATTTAAGTCTATTTTGTTTTTTTATAAGTAATTGACAGGCGCAGATGATACGATTTATGTAAAAATAAATATAAAAAGAAATTTCAAGAACCATTTTCTTGTTTCCGGTACCGTTTGGGAAAAAAGTTTCAAATAAAAGTTGTACAAAATGCTAATATCCATAATTTTTAACAATTTTTCTGTAACTGCAACTATTTTAGAGTAATTGCAGAAACCGCAAAAAATGACTAGAGTAAACATGCACTTCCGGTGTGAATATAGTTTTCAAAATTAGAAGGTTTTCTTGCCAGGCATATACAAATCTTAAGTCATCATAATTTTCCCTTTAGTCGTTAGAGCTGTAGAGCGCTCACATACACACACACAGACGGACGTCATTCCAAAAATAGTTGGAATCGATTTAGGGAAGGTCAAAACGTGTATTTCCGTTAAAATCTCGAGATCGAAATTTTTCATGATTACAATACTTACTTAAACTGCGTATAAGAAAGTAAAAAACATTAAGTACACACACAGACGGACGTCATTCCAAAAATAGTTGGAATCGATTCAGGGAAGGTCAAAACGTATATTTCCGTTAAAATCTCGAGATCGAAATTTTTCATGATTACAATACTTATACTGCGTATAAGAAAGTAAAAAAACATTAAGTACATTGCAATACTTTATTCACGAATTTTTGTGTAGAAAAAAAAATGAAAGATGGCGGTTTTATGGCCCGGCTCCGGGATCACGTCTCACTGGAAGGGGTGTGCGGTGGACATCATAACTCGTAAACTGCTTATCTGAAATAAACGAAACCAATTGAAATTAATATTAAATTAAATGAACTCATCCTTGGACGAAGGAAATTAATTTGCGGTGGTTATAAACAAAATGGTGAACGTCTGAACTAAATGTTCATTTTTGGCCTAAAATTTGGCACTTTTAACGAGCATAAATATACTAATTTCGATCAGAAATTAAATTCCTTCGTTCAAGGACAAGAATATATTATCAGCTACAATTCCACAAAGTTTTATTGAAATCCGTTGAAAAGTTTGTCTGTAATCGTGTCCACCGACTTGAAAGTTTTCGTTTTTAGAAAATCAATTTTAAAGTTTTGGAATGAAACACATTCCTAAATATATACTTAGTCATGGATATTTGGACCACAAAGCACGCCCATAGCCTCGAACATTATTAGAATACTGAAGACACCCTCATTAAATAAACAAGCTGCTATGTAAGAAGCAAGTTGTACAATAGTAGAGCTTCCGGGAAGGATTTTGAAGCAGATTTTCCAAATGAGCTGATTGTAACTTTCGTTACTATTTTGAGTGAAACCACCCACACAGTGTTCCAATAATTCTTTCTTACTTAAGGGGTTAATACTCTTTTGAGGCCAAAAAAAAGACGTTTTTTGCGAATTTTTTTTAAGAACAAATAACAACCGATTGAAAAATGGAAAACACAGCAATCTTTATTGATATTTCGTCTTTAATTTACATTTTTTTGCGATGTTTAAGTCACTCCCGTAGCCGCTGCACCAGCGCGACGCTGCAGCCCGAACTGCGCTTACTGGTGGGACATCTCCACGTGGTCCAGGTCAAGCTACAACAAAAAAAATTATTATTTCCGGTTCTGATATAGATTTTCTGTCAAGGTACATAGGGATTTTGAGAAATATTGAAAATTAAAAAAAAAAGCGCTTTGAAAAGTTGGTTTGGTTAGGTTAGGTTTGTCGCTCCCAAAAATTGAGATAAAAGCGTGCACCAAAACGCCATTTTTCAACTAATCGAAAAACGAATATGTACCTTGACAGATAATTATGGGTAGAACTAGGAACACGAAAAATCAATCAAATCGGATAAGCCGTTTCGACAGTAGATGTCCCACCAGTTTCAAAAAAGTGGTTTTGAGATAATCGCGTTTGAAGTTTTGGGACTGCATGCGGACCGCCGTGACACAGGTCCACTAATTGCCCTGTAACTTTTTAACGGAGTTGTTGGCGGACTTCGGGTAAAGTTTACAATAAAGTAGACACCCCAAGGAATTTTTTAAGCCCCAAAAAAACGATTTTTTGGAAGTTCAAAAGAGTACTAACACCTTAAGTCTGCATAAATTGGTTTGATAGCCTTCGAGATTTCATCGAGTAATCGTTCATAGCCGTCCTCAAATGAATGCAATTTACTGTTATCGGCTGCGCGCTTCCAGGAACACCAAGAGTCGCTTCCAACTGGACATTTTTTGTGCTTGCAGTTATAATGGTAAAATGTGGCCCAGATTGCATCTGTCATTTTCTCAACCGAATCGCAGTTTCGTCTGATTGCCAATCCATAATAAACAGTCAATTTATCGATAAGTTTGCCAGTCAATTTACCTCGTCCGCCGAACCCACTTTACCAGCGAGCCGACTTTTTGGGCACCCTACGCTAGCGCCGCCACATCGGAACTAGGTAACCGATCGCAGTTTTCCCCTCCAGTCACTGAAAGTGCACCAGCGGCCGCGATGTTTTTCTTCGTCTTCGAAACTTTTCATAATTTTGTTCATGAATCACTTCGTGATTTTTATGCTATATTATAAAGCATATATATCAAATTTAAAAATATTAATTGTTTATTACTATCCCATGTTTCATAAAAAATTAAATAACATTAATTATAATAATAATAAAAAAACAAAAACCACAGCTTCGGCTGATATATAGTGTGGAGAAAAAGAAAAGAAATGATAATTAAAGTATTAGCACTTATGGAACGAAAAGAAAAGGAGATAATCCTTTCAGATTTGCGTAAACAAATCAGCTACCCGGAGAAATGATAGCACTTTACCAATGCTTGTTGCATTATTGCTTAAAGAAATACGCATGGGACCCTCAATACCAGCATTGCGACGATGAAAATTGTAACTAGGACACTGCTCGAAAATATGTTTCAGAGTGAGCCTAGTGTTACAAGTGGAGCAGAGCGGTGGTTGTTCTCTTAATAACAGATGCAAGTGTGTGAAACAAGTATGGCCTATTCTCAGACGAGAGATGACCACTTGCTCACACCTTGTTAAGCGAAGCGGTGCTACTCACCGCTCCACTGGCACCTTCACACGTCGCAATTTATTAGGAGATGTATTCCACTCCTCCTGCCATAACTTAAGACAATGCACAACCACAGACCTCAACACATCATCGGCGCGCAAGGGATGACGGACAACGTAGTTGCCGTTGGCTGCTCCAAGAGCAGCTCGGTCAGCACAGTAATTACCGGGTATCCCAGCATGTCCGGGTATCCACATGAGAACGACATCTCTCTCTAGCTCCCGTATTCTATCGATTTCTCCGCGGATGTCCAAAACGGTTGGATCTGTGGAGAATCTGCTACTGATGCCTAAGATAGAACTCAAGGAATCGGTGCAGATGAGCAGGTGACGTTGCTCATCGATAGCTTGACGGGAGTGTCGAAGACTGTAGAGAATACCATATAGCTCAGCAGTGTATACTGAGCATATGGGTGACAGTGTGAACGACTGGGATACGCCATCGGTCACAAAAGCGAGGCCTGTACCGGAGTCTGTCTTGGAGCCATCAGTATATGTGTGTTGAATGTCTGTGTACTGCTGCAATTGAATGAAGAATTCAATCAAGTATATGGCGTTAGGAGTAGAATCTTATGGCAAGTTGGTCAGCTATAAGTTTGTCGTTAAAGAAAGGGACGCCCATGGAGGGTTGTTGGAAAAAATTCTCGATAAAACAGTCGCTCGGTTGTCAATGATGGTATTTAACAACCTTGGAAGTTTCAGTGCAAGCGGATAAAGAGAAGTTGCACTATTGGTATATAGACGATTCAATACCGGATTATTGAAGAGTATGGAATGGTTTATATGCTGCGTGAGCGAAAGAACTTTGCAGACGTACCTCAAACCAAGTTTGATGTACCTTATGTGAAGTGGTGGTACACCGGCTTGGAATTGGTGTAGTCCTGAACGCACCGGTGACTGCTCGAATGTCAGCATTGTGCACGCTTTCTAGCTTCTTCAAGTGAGAAACACTAGCAGTGTACACAATGATAGCACAGAAGTCTATCCTGGATAGAACCAGACTGACGTAAAGTCGCAACAGAGAGTCCCTATTGGCTCCCCATTTTGTGGAGGCAGTACACTTGATAGCATTCAATGACATTCGCCACTGCGCAGAAACAGTGTTGATTTGTCTCAGCCATAAAAGACGACGGTCGAAAATTATGCCCAAAAACTTCACCTCATCCACTATCCGCACTGGTCTATCGTAAAGCGATACAACAGGACAGTTGTGTGCTTTACGTAGTCGACATAAGTCGAAAGCACAGGTTTTTTTCCACAGGGAAACGAAAATCACGGTCGGATGCAGCCAAAGAAACTAAGTCAACAGCCTGCTGTAATGAAGTGAAGATCGTGAGGTCATTTACATATAGACATTAATCAACAGTATTTGCCAGGTTGGACACAATGTCATTGATTGCGATCAAAAATAATGTAACACTTATGGAAGAGCCTTGGGGAAGAGAATGTTTGTACAACTCGAACTCTAAATGAACGGTTCGAAGGAAAGTTTTCTACGAATTAAGGCAGATGGCCTCGTAGACCCCAGTTGTGCAGTTTTCGTAGAATTCCGTATCTCCAGGTCATGTCAAAAGCTTTCTCTAAATCAAAAAACATTGCAACCAGATGGTTGCGTTTTAAGATGCTAGATTGAATAGTGTTCGTTAGATACACATGCAGGTCAGTAGTGGAGTGGTGCTGACGAGATCCACATTGGTGTTGGTTGATGAGATTGTGGGATTTTAGAAACCAGTTGAGTCGATAATTGATCATGCGATCATATAACTTTGACAGATGACATTGTCAAAGATATTGGAAGGTAGCTTGATGCAAAAGACGCGTCTTTGACCTTTTTTTGTATCGGCACAATTATCGCTTCACGCCAGATGTCAGGATAGACATTTTCAATCCAAATCCGGTTGAGAAATTCTACTATTCTAAGTTTAAATAGGGTGGGTAAATGACGATACATTGCGTAAGCAATATCATCATACCCAACAGAAGTATTGACTGTGCGATTCAGTGCAAATTCAAATTCTGCTAGAGTGAATATTGAATTGTGATTCTCAGAATTATCACACTCGAAGTTTAGGGGAACCTCTTCAGCCGCTTTTGAGCGCAAAAAATGGAGCAAGTAATTATCCGAGTGACTAACGGGCTCAAACTGGTTTGCTAGAATATCACAAATATCAACTCTCACAGTGTGTACCTGACCATTGACCTGGAGCATTGGAATATGGGAACTTATCTTGTAACCGTTCATATACCTGATTTTCTTCCAAAGCAGAGTTTGGTCGAAATCAGTACCAATAGAAGAAACAAATCCGCGCCAAGACTCAGTTTTAGACTGAAGAATTGAACGCCTGGAATGCGCACGGACTTTTTTGAAAGTAATTTGGTTTAAAAGTGTCGGATTTCTCCGGTACACTTTTAGTGCGCGCTTTTTAGAACGTATAGCGAAAGCAACGTGTTCATTTCAGCAAAGAACAGACTTCTTTCTGAGACAACCAGAGGATTTCGGAATTGATAACGAAGCGGAATGCAGAATAGAATCGTTTAGGTGTTGCAGCTCGATATTTAAATCTGGTGATGGTTCGGGAAGCATAAGGTTGTTGGCGAAAGATTGCCAATCGGCCAGATCGAATAACCATCTTCGTTCTGTTTTTTGTGCAACAGAAACAGTATTTGAAAGAAACGACACAAAAATGGGAAATGGGTAATGGGCATCGTCAACTACGTGCCACTAAAGATGGGCAGCTAGAGTAGGGCCAGAAAAAGACAAGTCGATTGCCGAAAAACTTCTTGATCTCATGTTCATGAACGTGGCTGAGCCAGTGTTGAAAAGCGTGACATCATTGTTGTCCAAGAAGCTTTCGACCATTCGACCGCGGGCATCTGTGCTTACAGAACCCCAGAGCATGTTGTGGAAATTGAAGTCGCCAACAAGAATAAAAGGAGTTGGAAGTTGTCGTACCAAATCCTCAAGGTCATTTAAGTTCCAGTTGCCGTCTGGAAGGTAGACGTTGCAAATTGTGATCATACGAGGAGATTATACTTGCCATGCTACTGCCTGTAGCCTAGTCCTAATGTTGCAGTCTTTAAAAGGGACAGAAGACTCTAGAAAAATAGCAATGGTACCATGGGCACGACCAATAGGATCAACGTTTTTGCGGAACATGTTATATCCCCGGAAGTTAAATGAATCAAGAGGTTATAAGTGACTCTCTTGGATGCAAACTACTCTGGGGTTATGTTCAGCCATTAACAGTTTAACCTCAGCTAGGTGGTTGACGATTCCATTACAGTTCCATTGAATGATGAACGAATTAGACATAACAAATGAAGAGAAAAAAGAAAAGTAAAAGTGAAGGCTGACTTTAAAGGTAAACCCGAAACGTGTTACGGTTTCGGGTTCCTCAGTCTGCCCTTAGGCCACCTTCGTCTATCTTTGGGTTTACGGGCATTTTTAACTGTCTCATTGTCAATCGACATAGCGCTTGACTCTGTGAACAGGAGCAGGAGATGGCATAATATTTGAAGAAAGTACTTTATTCAGATATTGAGATGTACCTGGAAAAACAGGTACTGGAACAATAGGGAGTGGCGGCATTGTAATGTTACTGGTTGTTGTACAGGTATTAGAAAGAACAGCGTTAATGATGGCACCCATATTAGTGGAGATCGCATCCATAATCATTTTTTTGATTTCTGGTAAAAGAAGAGCAGGAATGTCGTGAACAGAGGTAGCAGAAGTAGTAGGTTTAGCTGCAGCAACCTTGGCAAAGCTCAGTGTCGGAACTGCAGAGTTCTGACGTACAAAAGCTCTAGCTTCAGGAAAACTACAATTGTTTAGAGTATTTTGTTTCATGATGGCATACTCTTCTTTAAATTTAGGGCTACTTTTTGACAAAGCCAGGTGACTTTCTCCACAATTAACGCACTTTACTGGATCGGTAAAGCGCTGTTCCTCGTGGGGTGCTTTACCACGGATTTTTGTGTCCTTGCACGTCTTTGAGCTGTGCCCAAACTTTTGGCAATTGAAGCATCGCATCGGATTGGGAATGTAAGCCCTGACAAGTAAACTGTACAAGGCTACCCGTATTTTAGCTGGAAACTTATGCAAAGAAAAGAAACTATAATGGACGCAGTGTTCTCCACTGCGCCATTGACCTTGCCTGACTTCAGGAACTCCTTGTGATTTAAGCTCTGAGCAGAGCTCATCCGTTGTGCAATTTAATAAATCGCGACAAGTAATCACGCCCTTGACGGTATTGAGGGTCGAGTGAGATGACACCTCAACAGGAAAATCTGAGAAAATAGTAGTTTGAAGCAACCGAGTTGCTTGCTTGGCTGATTTAGTTTCAACAAGAAGGCCATCCTTAATTTTTTTCAAATATTGAACATTGCCAACCAAGCTGTACAATTGTTTACTAATTAAAAACGGGTTGGCCTTGAAGAAATCAGACCCATCTTTTTTCTTAATGACCAGAAACCGGGGACATTGTTCCATCGTCAACTGGCTCATCACCTTCTACTTTTTCGCAGGGTTTAATGTAACGGAGGGGATGAAAAGATTCAAAGTCGAAGAAAACCAACGAAGCCGGTACTATCATCAGTGACTGGTGGGGAATATACCATAAGAGCAACAAAGACGCACTTATGCGATATTAACATTGAGTGCGACAACTGAGTTGGGTTACGTGTTTCCGATTTTCTCCCATGTGGCCGCGCTAGCGTACGGTGTCCAAAAAGTCGGCTCAAAGGCTACCATTGGCGTGAGCAATCTCCTAATAAAACACAAGAGATATTAATATTTCGCATAACTATTATTTGAAAATATTCTTCAAAAAAGGTCTTGGTTACAAAAAAATGGCTATTGAAATTTATTCATATATTATTTATTTTACATATATATCGTATCAACTATACCTAGCAATTGTTCAAATTTTTTTGCTACCGAAATTCTAATGATTAAGTACGTCCAAACAGCAGGGCGGCGTGTACAGTAGTAAAAAAAAATCGCACTAACTATGCTAAACCATGCACTGAACTTTCTTATACGCATTTGGGTTAGACCACATCGTAGTTTCAATATTTTTCTAATTTATAATATTTGCTCTAACCTTTGGAATACTAAATATATAAGAAATTTCAAGAACCATTTTCTTGTTTCCAGTAGTGTTTGGGAAAAAAATTTAAATAAAAGTTGTACAAAATATATATAAGAAGAAATTTTAAGAGCAATTTTCTTGTTTCGGGTACCTTTTTGGGAAAAAAAAACTCCAAATAAAGGTTGCATAAAATGCTGATATCTATAATTTTTATTGTAATAATTTTTCTGTAACTGCAACCATTTTTGAGCAATTGCAGAAACCGCAAAAAATGACTAGAGTAAACATGCACTTCCGGTTGGAATATTGTTTTCAAAAGTAGGAGATTTTCTTTCCAGGCATATACAAATAGTAAGTTTGAAGTTTCACAATTTTACTTTTTACCGTTTAGGCTGTAGAGCGCACACAGACACACGTCATTCCAAAAATAGTCGGACTCGATTCAGGGAAGGTCAAAACGTGTATTTCCGTTAAAATCTCGAGATTGAAATTTTTCATGACTACAATACTTATACTGCTCATAAGAAAGTAAAACATCTGCAGTGTCATGCACTGAACTTTCTTATACGTATTTCGGTTAGATCATATTTAGACTATTTTTCTAATTTATAATATTTTTCTCCCGATCAATGATAAAGCGGCATTTTATGTAGTTGATATCTGACACATAATAGACTATTTTGTAATCATAAAAAATTTCGATCTCGAGATTTTAACGGTAATATACGTTTTGACCTTCCCTGAATCGATTCCGAATATTTTTGGAATGTCGTGTACTAGATGCCAGAGTGAGTGGACGTTTTTTACGTGAGCTCTGTCCGTATACATTTACATTGTAAAAAAACGTGTTTTTAGTTTAAACTGTGGTTTTTTCTGGTATGCTTGTGTCTGATTCGTGTTTATTGTGTTATTTAGGTCGATTCTCGTCTGATTTTATTCGGATTTTGGTTTTTTCTTCGTAGTTATGGCTACGTTTCTTTGAATCAGGTGGGTTTTTTTAATTTTCTTTTTTAACTGTCTGCGTTAGCGGACGGGGTGTTTGACGGAGGGGGCAACATTTTTTGAGACTATTTTAGAATTTCTGGATACTAAAGATAAAATTTTAAAAGAAAATTTAATGAAGTGGAAAACAGAAATCGCCTATTTAACAGATTTGTTTACAAAATTTAATATGGTTAATTTGCAGTTACAAGGCGACAGTCTAAATTTGATTAAAACAAAGTCCATCTTATCAGCGTTTCTTGCCAGAGTTAAACTAATGAAGCAAAATGTCACAGACAAACTGCCAACCTACGTTCAACATTTAAATGCTCTCTATTCAGATTTTGAAACTAGGTTTGAGGACATTTTGACTATGGTAATACCACCGTGGATAATTAACCCATATGGTGACATAGAAGAAACGAATGTCATAATACAAGAAGAACTGTCTGAACTAAGTACAAACGAAGAACTTAAGGTTCAGTTTAAAAACGGATATCAGCAATTCTGGCTGCAAAACAACATACCCGTTACTTATCCCGTATTATGGAATATAGCGAGGAAATTTTTAATTTCCTTTCCATCGTCATACCTAGTGGAAAGGGGGTTCAGCGCTGTTACCAATCTAGTTACGAAAAAAGAAATAGACTGGACATCATTAGCCGAGGAGATTTAAGATTATACCTTACAAAATTGATGCCAAATTTTGATAATTTATTATTAAAGCATCAGGTTCATCCTTCTCACTAAAAACATTTACTTATTACTTAGTTTATTTTATGTTACGTATATTTTATATAACAGATACAAAATTTTATTTTGAGTAGTATTAATTGAAATTCAATTAATAAATGTATAAAACTTAACATGTGTTTTTACTTTAAGTTTTTAACACTAAACTTCACTACAGTTAGAAATTTACAATAAATCAATAGCAGGTGAGGGGGGCAAGGGGTCTACGACATAAAAAAGTTTGGGAACATCTGGTTTACACTGCCACCCATATGCTCGGTGTTCACAGCCGAGTTATATGGTATCCTCTACTCTCTTCGACACTCCCGTCAATATGTCGATGAACACCGGCACCTACTCGTCTGCACCGATTTCCTGAGTGCCATCTTAGGTATCGGTAGCAGATTCTCCACCGATCCTACCGTCTTGGACATCCGCGGAAAAATCAATTGATTGCGGGAGCTAGATAGAGATGTCGTATTTATGTAGATACCCGGACATGTTGGGATACCCGGCAATCACAGTGGCGACCGGAGGGTTAAGATAGCACTTCATCGATTATTAAAATAAAGTAAATTCATTTCAAACTCAATTAATATATCCATAGTTCATGAGAGTAAATAAATGTTCGGCAGTTGTGTGCCCGCTGTAAAAGCGAGGAAAATACAACTAAGTTAGGGTTAAGATATCACTTCATCGATTATTAAAGTAAAGTAAATTCATTTTAAATTCAATTAATATATCCATAGTTCATGAGAGTAAATAAATGTTCAGCAGTTGTGTGCCCACTGAAAAGGCGAAGAAAATACAACAAAGTTAGTGTTAAGATAGCACTTCATCGATTATTAAAATAAAGAAAATTCATTATTAATTCAATTTATATATCCATAGTTCATGAGAGTAAATAAATATTCAGCAGTTGTGTGCTCGCTGTAAAAGCGAGGAAAATACAACAAAGTTAGGGAAAAGATAGCACTTCATCGATTATTAAAATAAAGTTAATTCATTTTAAATTCTATTAATATATCCATAGTTCATGAGAGTAAATAAATGTTCAGCAGTTGTGTGCCCACTGCAAAGGCGAGGAAAATACAACAAAGTTAGGGTTAAGATAGCACTTCATCGATTATTAAAATAAAGTAAATTCATTTTAAATTCTATTAATATATCCATAGTTCATGAGAGTAAATAAATGTTCAGCAGTTGTGTGCCCACTGAAAAGGCGAGGAAAATACAACAAAGTTAGGGTTCAGATAGCACTTCATCGATTATTAAAATAAAGTAAATTCATTTTAAATTCAATTAATATATCCATAGTTCATGAGAGTAAATAAATGTTCAGCAGTTGTGTGCCCGCTGTAAAAGCGAGGAAAATACAACAAAGTTAGGGTTAAGATAGCACTTCATCGATTATTAAAATAAAGTAAATTCATTTTAAATTCAATTAATATATCCATAGTTCATGAGAGTATATAAATGTTCAGCAGTTGTGTGCCCACTGAAAAGGCGAGGAAAATGCAACAAAGTTAGGGTTAAGATAGCACTTCATCGATTATAAAAATTAGGTAAATTCATTTTAAATTCAATAAATATATCCATAGTTCATGAGAGTAAATAAATGTTCAGCAGTTGTGTGCCCACTGAAAAGGCGAGGAAAATACAACAAAGTTAGTGTTAAGATAGCACTTCATCGATTATTAAAATAAAGAAAATTCATTATTAATTCAATTTATATATCCATAGTTCATGAGAGTAAATAAATATTCAGCAGTTGTGTGCTCGCTGTAAAAGCGAGGAAAATACAACAAAGTTAGGGAAAAGATAGCACTTCATCGATTATTAAAATAAAGTTAATTCATTTTAAATTCTATTAATATATCCATAGTTCATGAGAGTAAATAAATGTTCAGCAGTTGTGTGCCCACTGAAAAGGCGAGGAAAATACAACAAAGTTAGGGTTAAGATAGCACTTCATCGATTATTAAAATAAAGTAAATTCATTTTAAATTCTATTAATATATCCATAGTTCATGAGAGTAAATAAATGTTCAGCAGTTGTGTGCCCACTGAAAAGGCGAGGAAAATACAACAAAGTTAGGGTTCAGATAGCACTTCATCGATTATTAAAATAAAGTAAATTCATTTTAAATTCAATTAATATATCCATAGTTCATGAGAGTAAATAAATGTTCAGCAGTTGTGTGCCCGCTGTAAAAGCGAGGAAAATACAACAAAGTTAGGGTTAAGATAGCACTTCATCGATTATTAAAATAAAGTAAATTCTTTTTAAATTCAATTAATATATCCATAGTTCATGAGAGTAAATAAATGTTCAGCAGTTGTGTGCGCACTGAAAAGGCGAGGAAAATACAACAAAGTTAGGGTTAAGATAGCACTTCATCGATTATTAAAATAAAGTAAATTCATTTTAAATTCAATTAATATATCCATAGTTCATGGGAGTAAATAAATGTTCAGCAGTTGTGTGCCCACTGAAAGGGTGAAGAAAATACAACAATGTTAGGGTTAAGATAGCACGTCATCGATTATTAATATAAAGTAAATTCATTATAAATTCAATTAATATATCCATAGTTCATGAGAGTAAATAAATGTTCAGCAGTTGTGTGCCCACTGAAAAGGCAAGGAGATACAACAAAGTTAGGGAAAAGATAGCACTTCATCGATTATTAAAATAAAGTAAATTCATTTTAAATTCAATTAATATATCCATAGTTCATGAGAGTAAATAAATGTTCAGCAGTTGAGTGCTCGCTGTACAAGCGAAGAAAATACAACAAAGTTAGGGAAAAGATAGCACTTCATCGATTATTAAAATAAAGTAAATTCATTTTAAATTCAATTAATATATCCATAGTTCATGAGAGTAAATAAATATTCAGCAGTTGTGTGCCCGCTGTAAAAGCGAGGAAAATACAACAAAGTTAGGGTTAAGATAGCACTTCATCGATTATTTAAATAAAGTAAATTCATTTTAAATTCAATTAATATATCCATAGTTCATGAGAGTAAATAAATGTTCAGCAGTTGTGTGCCCACTGAAAAGGCGAGGAAAATACAACAAAGTTAGGGTTAGGATAGCACTTCATCGATTATTAAAATAAAGTAAATTCATTTTAAATTCAATTTATATATCCATAGTTCATGAGAGTAAATAAATGTTCAGCAGTTGTGTGCCCACTGAAAAGGCAAGGAGATACAACAAAGTTAGGGAAAAGATAGCACTTCATCGATTATTAAAATAAAGTAAATTCATTTTAAATTCAATTAATATATCCATAGTTCATGAGAGTAAATAAATGTTCGGCAGTTGTGTGCCCACTGAAAAGGCGAGGAAAATACAACAAAGTTAGGGTTAGGATAGCACTTCATCGATTATTAAAATAAAGAAAATTCATTATAAATTCAATTAATATATCCATAGTTCATGAGAGTAAAGAAATGTTCAGCAGTTGTGTGCTCGCTGTACAAGCGAGGAAAATACAACAAAGTTAGGGAAAAGATAGCACTTCATCGATTATTAAAATAAAGTAAATTCATTTTAAATTCAATTAATATATCCATAGTTCATGAGAGTAAATAAATGTTCGGCAGTTGTGTGCCCACTGAAAAGGCGAGGAAAATAAAACAAAGTTAGGGTTAAGATAGCACTTCATCGATTATTAAAATAAAGTAAATTCATTATAAATTCAATTAATATATCCATAGTTCATGAGGGTAAATAAATGTTCAGCAGTTGTGTGCCCACTGAAAAGGCAAGGAGATACAACAAAGTTAGGGAAAAGATAGCACTTCATCGATTATTAAAATAAAGTAAATTCATTTTAAATTCAATTAATATATCCATAGTTCATGAGAGTGAATAAATGTTCAGTAGTTGTGTGCCCAGTTAAAAGGCGAGGAAAATACAACAAAGTTAGGGTTCAGATAGCACTTCATCGATTATTAAAATAAAGTAAATTCATTATAAATTCAATTTATATATCCATAGTTCATGAGAGTAAATAAATGTTCAGCAGTTGTGTGCTCGCTGTAAAAGCGAGGAAAATACAACAAAGTTAGGGAAAAGATAGCACTTCATCGATTATTAAAATAAAGTAAATTCAATTGAAATTCTATTAATATATCCATAGTTCATGAGAGTAAATAAATGTGCAGCAGTTGTGTGCCCACTGAAAAGGCGAGGAAAATACAACAAAGTTAGGGTTCAGATAGCACTTCATCGATTATTAAAATAAAGTAAATTCATTTTAAATTCAATTAATATATCCATAATTCATGAGAGTAAATAAATGTTCAGCAGTTGTGTGCCCACTGAAAAGGCGAGGAAAATACAACAAAGTTAGGGTTAAGATAGCACTTCATCGATTATTAAAATAAAGTAAATTCTTTTTAAATTCTATTAATATATCCATAGTTCATGAGAGTAAATAAATATTCAGCAGTTGTGTGCCCGCTGTAAAAGCGAGGAAAATACAACAAAGTTAGGGTTAAGATAGCACTTCATCGATTATTAAAATAAAGTAAATTCATTTTAAATTCAATTAATATATCCATAGTTCATGAGAGTAAATAAATGTTCAGCAGTTGTGTGCCCACTGAAAAGGCGAGGAAAATGCAACAAAGTTAGGGTTAAGATAGCACTTCATCGATTATAAAAATTAGGTAAATTCATTTTAAATTCAATAAATATATCCATAGTTCATGAGAGTAAATAAATGTTCAGCAGTTGTGTGCCCACTGAAAAGGCGAGGAAAATACAACAAAGTTAGTGTTAAGATAGCACTTCATCGATTATTAAAATAAAGAAAATTCATTATCAATTCAATTTATATATCCATAGTTCATGAGAGTAAATAAATATTCAGCAGTTGTGTGCTCGCTGTAAAAGCGAGGAAAATACAACAAAGTTAGGGAAAAGATAGCACTTCATCGATTATTAAAATAAAGTTAATTCATTTTAAATTCTATTAATATATCCATAGTTCATGAGAGTAAATAAATGTTCAGCAGTTGTGTGCCCACTGAAAAGGCGAGGAAAATACAACAAAGTGAGGGTTAAGATAGCACTTCATCGATTATTAAAATAAAGTAAATTCATTTTAAATTCTATTAATATATCCATAGTTCATGAGAGTAAATAAATGTTCAGCAGTTGTGTGCCCACTGAAAAGGCGAGGAAAATACAACAAAGTTAGGGTTCAGATAGCACTTCATCGATTATTAAAATAAAGTAAATTCATTTTAAATTCAATTAATATATCCATAGTTCATGAGAGTAAATAAATGTTCAGCAGTTGTGTGCCCGCTGTAAAAGCGAGGAAAATACAACAAAGTTAGGGTTAAGATAGCACTTCATCGATTATTAAAATAAAGTAAATTCTTTTTAAATTCAATTAATATATCCATAGTTCATGAGAGTAAATAAATGTTCAGCAGTTGTGTGCGCACTGAAAAGGCGAGGAAAATACAACAAAGTTAGGGTTAAGATAGCACTCCATCGATTATTAAAATAAAGTAAATTCATTTTAAATTCAATTAATATATCCATAGTTCATGGGAGTAAATAAATGTTCAGCAGTTGTGTGCCCACTGAAAGGGTGAAGAAAATACAACAATGTTAGGGTTAAGATAGCACTTCATCGATTATTAATATAAAGTAAATTCATTATAAATTCAATTAATATATCCATAGTTCATGAGAGTAAATAAATGTTCAGCAGTTGTGTGCCCACTGAAAAGGCAAGGAGATACAACAAAGTTAGGGAAAAGATAGCACTTCATCGATTATTAAAATAAAGTAAATTCATTTTAAATTCAATTAATATATCCATAGTTCATGAGAGTAAATAAATGTTCGGCAGTTGTGTGCCCACTGAAAAGGCGAGGAAAATACAACAAAGTTAGGGTTAGGATAGCACTTCATCGATTATTAAAATAAAGAAAATTCATTATAAATTCAATTTATATATCCATAGTTCATGAGAGTAAATAAATGTTCAGCAGTTGAGTGCTCGCTGTACAAGCGAGGAAAATACAACAAAGTTAGGGAAAAGATAGCACTTCATCGATTATTAAAATAAAGTAAATTCATTTTAAATTCAATTAATATATCCATAGTTCATGAGAGTAAATAAATATTCAGCAGTTGTGTGCCCGCTGTAAAAGCGAGGAAAATACAACAAAGTTAGGGTTAAGATAGCACTTCATCGATTATTAAAATAAAGTAAATTCATTTTAAATTCAATTAATATATCCAAAGTTCATGAGAGTAAATAAATGTTCAGCAGTTGTGTGCCCACTGAAAAGGCGAGGAAAATGCAACAAAGTTAGGGTTAAGATAGCACTTCATCGATTATAAAAATTAGGTAAATTCATTTTAAATTCAATAAATATATCCATAGTTCATGAGAGTAAATAAATGTTCAGCAGTTATGTGCTCGCTGTAAAAGCGAGGAAAATACAACAAAGTTAGGGTTAAGATAGCACTTCATCGATTACTTAAATAAAGTAAATTCATTTTAAATTCAATTAATATATCCAGAGTTCATGAGAGTAAATAAATGTTCGGCAGTTGTGTGCCCACTGAAAAGGCGAGGAAAATACAACAAAGTTAGGGTTAGGATAGCACTTCATCGATTATTAAAATAAAGTAAATTCATTATAAATTCAATTTATATATCCATAGTTCATGAGAGTAAATAAATGTTCAGCAGTTGTGTGCCCACTGAAAAGGCAAGGAGATACAACAAAGTTAGGGAAAAGATAGCACTTCATCGATTATTAAAATAAAGTAAATTCATTTTAAATTCAATTAATATATCCATAGTTCATGAGAGTAAATAAATGTTCGGCAGTTGTGTGCCCACTGAAAAGGCGAGGAAAATACAACAAAGTTAGGGTTAGGATAGCACTTCATCGATTATTAAAATAAAGAAAATTCATTATAAATTCAATTAATATATCCATAGTTCATGAGAGTAAAGAAATGTTCAGCAGTTGTGTGCTCGCTGTACAAGCGAGGAAAATACAACAAAGTTAGGGAAAAGATAGCACTTCATCGATTATTAAAATAAAGTAAATTCATTTTAAATTCAATTAATATATCCATAGTTCATGAGAGTAAATAAATGTTCGGCAGTTGTGTGCCCACTGAAAAGGCGAGGAAAATAAAACAAAGTTAGGGTTAAGATAGCACTTCATCGATTATTAAAATAAAGTAAATTCATTATAAATTCAATTAATATATCCATAGTTCATGAGGGTAAATAAATGTTCAGCAGTTGTGTGCCCACTGAAAAGGCAAGGAGATACAACAAAGTTAGGGAAAAGATAGCACTTCATCGATTATTAAAATAAAGTAAATTCATTTTAAATTCAATTAATATATCCATAGTTCATGAGAATAAATAGATGTTCGGCAGTTGTGTGCCCACTGAAAAGGCGAGGAAAATACAACAATGTTAGAGAAAAGATAGCACTTCATCGATTATTAAAATAAAGAAAATTCATTATAAATTCAATTTATATATCCATAGTTCATGAGAGTAAATAAATGTTCAGCAGTTGTGTGCTCGCTGTAAAAGCGAGGAAAATACAACAAAGTTAGGGAAAAGATAGCACTTCATCGATTATTAAAATAAAGTAAATTCATTTTAAATTCAATTAATATATCCATAGTTCATGAGAGTAAATAAATGTTCGGCAGTTGTGTGCCCACTGAAAAGGCGAGGAAAATACAACAAAGTTAGGGTTAGGATAGCACTTCATCGATTATTAAAATAAAGTAAATTCATTATAAATTCAATTTATATATCCATAGTTCATGAGAGTAAATAAATGTTCAGCAGTTATGTGCCCACTGAAAAGGCAAGGAGATACAACAAAGTTAGGGAAAAGATAGCACTTCATCGATTATTAAAATAAAGTAAATTCATTTTAAATTCAATTAATATATCCATAGTTCATGAGAGTAAATAAATGTTCGGCAGTTGTGTGCCCACTGAAAAGGCGAGGAAAATACAACAAAGTTAGGGTTAGGATAGCACTTCATCGATTATTAAAATAAAGAAAATTCATTATAAATTCAATTAATATATCCATAGTTCATGAGAGTAAAGAAATGTTCAGCAGTTGTGTGCTCGCTGTACAAGCGAGGAAAATACAACAAAGTTAGGGAAAAGATAGCACTTCATCGATTATTAAAATAAAGTAAATTCATTTTAAATTCAATTAATATATCCATAGTTCATGAGAGTAAATAAATGTTCGGCAGTTGTGTGCCCACTGAAAAGGCGAGGAAAATAAAACAAAGTTAGGGTTAAGATAGCACTTCATCGATTATTAAAATAAAGTAAATTCATTATAAATTCAATTAATATATCCATAGTTCATGAGGGTAAATAAATGTTCAGCAGTTGTGTGCCCACTGAAAAGGCAAGGAGATACAACAAAGTTAGGGAAAAGATAGCACTTCATCGATTATTAAAATAAAGTAAATTCATTTTAAATTCAATTAATATATTCATAGTTCATGAGAATAAATAAATGTTCGGCAGTTGTGTGCCCACTGAAAAGGCGAGGAAAATACAACAATGTTAGAGAAAAGATAGCACTTCATCGATTATTAAAATAAAGAAAATTCATTATAAATTCAATTTATATATCCATAGTTCATGAGAGTAAATAAATGTTCAGCAGTTGTGTGCTCGCTGTAAAAGCGAGGAAAATACAACAAAGTTAGGGAAAAGATAGCACTTCATCGATTATTAAAATAAAGTAAATTCATTTTAAATTCAATTAATATATCCATAGTTCATGAGAGTAAATAAATGTTCGGCAGTTGTGTGCCCACTGAAAAGGCGAGGAAAATACAACAAAGTTAGGGTTAGGATAGCACTTCATCGATTATTAAAATAAAGAAAATTCATTATAAATTCAATTTATATATCAATAGTTCATGAGAGTAAATAAATGTTCAGCAGTTGTGTGCTCGCTGTAAAAGCGAGGAAAATACAACAAAGTTCGGGAAAAGATAGCACTTCATCGATTATTAAAATAAAGAAAATTCATTTTAATTTCCATTAATATATCCATAGTTCATGAGAGTAAATAAATGTTCAGCAGTTGTGTTCCCGCTGTAAAAGCGAGGAAAATACAACTAAGTTAGGGTTAAGATATCACTTCATCGATTATTAAAATAAAGTAAATTCATTTTAAATTCAATTAATATATCCATAGTTCATGGGAGGAAATTAATGTTCAGCAGTTGTGTGCCCACTGAAAAGGCGAAGAAAATACAACAAAGATAGAGTTAAGATAGCACTTCATCGATTATTAAAATAAAGTAAATTCATTTTAAATTCAATTTATATATCCATAGTTCTTGAGAGTAAATAAATGTTCAGCAGTTGTGTGCCCACTGAAAAGGCGAGGAAAATACAACAATGTTAGAGAAAAGATAGCACTTCATCGATTATTAAAATAAAGAAAATTCATTTTAAATTCAATTAATATATCCATAGTTCATGAGCGTAAATAAATGTTCAGCAGTTGTGTGCCCGCTGTAAAAGCGAGGAAAATACAACAAAGTTAGGGTTAAGAGAGCACTTCATCGATTATTAAAAAAAAGTAAATTCATTTTAAATTCAATTAATATATCCATAGTTCATGAGAGTAAATAAATGTTCAGCAGTTGTGTGCCCACTGCAAAGGCGAGGAAAATACAACAAAGTTAGGGTTCAGATAGCACTTCATCGATTATTAAAATAAAGTAAATTCATTTTAAATTCAATTAATATATCCGTAGTTCATGAGCGTAAATAAATGTTCAGCAGTTGTGTGCCCACTGAAAAGGCGAGGAAAATACAACAAAGTTAGGGTTCAGATAGCACTTCATCGATTATTAAAATAAAGTAAATTCATTTTAAATTCAATTAATATATCCGTAGTTCATGAGCGTAAATAAATGTTCAGCAGTTGTGTGCCCACTGAAAAGGCAAGGAGATACAACAAAGTTAGGGAAAAGATAGCACTTCATCGATTATTAAAATAAAGTAAATTCATTTTAAATTCAATTAATATATCCATAGTTCATGAGAGTAAATAAATGTTCGGCAGTTGTGTGCCCACTGAAAAGGCGAGGAAAATACAACAAAGTTAGGGTTAGGATAGCACTTCATCGATTATTAAAATAAAGAAAATTCATTATAAATTCAATTAATATATCCATAGTTCATGAGAGTAAAGAAATGTTCAGCAGTTGTGTGCTCGCTGTACAAGCGAGGAAAATACAACAAAGTTAGGGAAAAGATAGCACTTCATCGATTATTAAAATAAAGTAAATTCATTTTAAATTCAATTAATATATCCATAGTTCATGAGAGTAAATAAATGTTCGGCAGTTGTGTGCCCACTGAAAAGGCGAGGAAAATAAAACAAAGTTAGGGTTAAGATAGCACTTCATCGATTATTAAAATAAAGTAAATTCATTATAAATTCAATTAATATATCCATAGTTCATGAGGGTAAATAAATGTTCAGCAGTTGTGTGCCCACTGAAAAGGCGAGTAAAATACAACAAAGTTAGGGTTAAGATAGCACTTCATCGATTATAAAATTTAGGTACAATCATTTTAAATTCAATTAATATATCCATAGTTCATGAGAGTTAATAAATGTTCAGCAGTTGTGTGCCCACTGAAAAGGCGAGGAAAATACAACAAAGTTAGGGTTAAGATAGAACTTCATCGATTATTAAAATAAAGTAAATTCATTTTAAATTCAATTAATATATCCATAGTTCATGAGAGTAAATAAATGTTCAGCAGTTGTGTGCCCGCTGTAAAAGCGAGGAAAATACAACAAAGTTAGGGTTAAGATAGCACTTCATCGATTATTAAAATAAAGTAAATTCATTTTAAATTCAATTAATATATCCATAGTTCATGAGAGTAAATAAATATTCGGCAGTTGTGTGCCCGCTGTAAAAGCGAGGAAAATACAACAAAGTTAGGGATAAGATAGCACTTCATCGATTATTAAAATAAAGTAAATTCATTTTAAATTCAATTAATATATCCATAGTTCATGAGAGTAAATAAATGTTCGGCAGTTGTGTGCCCGCTGTAAAAGCGAGGAAAATACAACTAAGTTAGGGTTAAGATAGCACTTCATCGATTATTAAAATTAAGTAAATTCATTTTTAATTCAATTAATATATCCATAGTTCATGAGAGTAAATAAATGTTCGGCAGTTGTGTGCCCACTGAAAAGGCGAGGAAAATACAACAAAGTTAGGGTTAAGATAGCACTTCATCGATTATTAAAATAAAGTAAATTCATTTTAAATTCAATTAATATATCCATAGTTCATGAGAGTAAATAAATGTTCAGCAGTTGTGTGCCCACTGAAAAGGCGAGGAAAATACAACAAAGTTAGGGTTAAGATAGCACTTCATCGATTAATAAAATAAAGTAAATTCATTTTAAATTCAATTAATATATCCATAGTTCATGAGAGTAAATAAATGTTCAGCAGGGTTGTGCCCACTGAAAAGGCGAGGAAAATACAACAAAGTTAGGGTTCAGATAGCACTTCATCGATTATTAAAATAAAGTAAATTCATTTTAAATTGAATTAATATATCCATAGTTCATGAGAGTAAATAAATGTTCTGCAGTTGTGCTTGCTGTAAAAGCGAGGAAAATACAACTAAGTTAGGGTTAAGATATCAGTTCATTCATTTTAAAAATTAGGTAAAATCATTTTAAATTCAATTAATATATCCATAGTTCATGAGAGTAAATAAATGTTCAGCAGTTGTGTGCCCACTGAAAAGGCGAAGAAAATACAACAAAGTTAGGGTTAAGATAGCACTTCATCGATTATTAAAATAAAGTAAATTCATTTTAAATTCAATTAATATATCCATAGTTCATGAGAGTAAATAAATGTTCAGCAGTTGTGTGCCCACTGAAAAGGCGAGGAAAATACAACAATGTTAGAGAAAAGATAGCACTTCATCGATTATTAAAATAAAGTAAATTCATTTTAAATTCAATTAATATATCCATAGTTCATGGGAGTAAATAAATGTTCAGCAGTTGTGTGCCCGCTGTAAAAACGAGGAAAATACAACAAAGTTTGGGTTAAGATAGCATTTCATCGATTATTAAAATAAAGTTAATTAATTTTAAATTCAATTAATATATCCATAGTTCATGAGAGTAAATAAATGTTCAGCAGTTGTGTGCCCACTGAAAAGGCGAGGAAAATACAACAATGTTAGGGTTCAGATAGCACTTCATCGATTATTAAAATAAAGTAAATTCATTTTAAATTCAATTAATATATCCATAGTTCATGAGAGTAAATAAATGTTCAGCAGTTGTGTGCCCACTGAAAAGGCGAGGAAAATACAACAAAGTTAGGGTTAAGATAGCACTTCATCGATTATTAAAATAAAGTAAATTCATTTTAAATTCTATTAATATATCCTTAGTTCATGAGAGTAAATAAATGTTCAGCAGTTGTGTGCCCACTGAAAAGGCGAGGAAAATACAACAAAGTTAGGGATAAGATAGCACTTCATCGATTATTAAAATAAAGTAAATTCATTTTATATTCTATTAATATATCCATAGTTCATGAGAGTAAATAAATGTTCAGCAGTTGTGTGCCCGCTGTAAAAGCGAGAAAAATACAACAAAGTTAGGGTTAAGATAGCACTTCATCGATTATAAAATTTAGGTACAATCATTTTAAATTCAATTAATATATCCATAGTTCATGAGAGTAAATAAATGTTCAGCAGTTGTGTGCCCACTGAAAAGGCGAGGAAAATACAACAAAGTTAGGGATAAGATAGCACTTCATCGATTATTAAAATAAAGTAAATTCATTTTAAATTCTATTAATATATCCATAGTTCATGAGAGTAAATAAATGTTCAGCAGTTGTGTGCCCGCTGTAAAAGCGAGAAAAATACAACAAAGTTAGGGTTAAGATAGCACTTCATCGATTATAAAATTTAGGTACAATCATTTTAAATTCAATTAATATATCCATAGTTCATGAGAGTAAATAAATGTTCAGCAGTTGTGTGCCCGCTGTAAAAGCGAGGAAAATACAACTAAGTTAGGGTTAAGATATCACTTCATCGATTACTAAAATAAAGTAAATTCAATTTAAATTCAATTAATATATCCATAGTTCATGAGAGTAAATAAATGTTCAGCAGTTGTGTGCCCACTGAAAAGGCGAGGAAAATACAACAAAGTTAGGGTTAAGATAGCACTTCATCGATTATTAAAATAAAGTAAATTCATTTTAAATTGAATTAATATATCCATAGTTCATGAGAGTAAATAAATGTTCTGCAGTTGTGCTTGCTGTAAAAGCGAGGAAAATACAACTAAGTTAGGGTTAAGATATCAGTTCATTCATTTTAAAAATTAGGTAAAATCATTTTAAATTCAATTAATATATCCATAGTTCATGAGAGTAAATAAATGTTCAGCAGTTGTGTGCCCACTGAAAAGGCGAGGAAAATACAACAAAGTTAGGGTTAAGATAGCACTTCATCGATTATTAAAATAAAGTAAATTCATTTTAAATTCTATTCATATATCCATAGTTCATGAGAGTAAATAAAAGTTCAGCAGTTGTGTGCCCGCTGTAAAAGCGAGGAAAATACAACTAAGTTAGGGTTAAGATATCACTTCATCGATTATTAAAATAAAGTAAATTCATTTTAAATTCAATTAATATATCCATAGTTCATGAGAGTAAATAAATGTTCAGCAGTTGTGTGCCCGCTGTAAAAACGAGGAAAATACAACAAAGTTTGGGTTAAGATAGCATTTCATCGATTATTAAAATAAAGTTAATTAATTTTAAATTCAATTAATATATCCATAGTTCATGAGAGTAAATAAATGTTCAGCAGTTGTGTGCCCACTGAAAAGGCGAGGAAAATACAACAATGTTAGGGTTCAGATAGCACTTCATCGATTATTAAAATAAAGTAAATTCATTTTAAATTCAATTAATATATCCATAGTTCATGAGAGTAAATAAATGTTCAGCAGTTGTGTGCCCACTGAAAAGGCGAGGAAAATACAACAAAGTTAGGGTTAAGATAGCACTTCATCGATTATTAAAATAAAGTAAATTCATTTTAAATTCTATTAATATATCCTTAGTTCATGAGAGTAAATAAATGTTCAGCAGTTGTGTGCCCACTGAAAAGGCGAGGAAAATACAACAAAGTTAGGGATAAGATAGCACTTCATCGATTATTAAAATAAAGTAAATTCATTTTATATTCTATTAATATATCCATAGTTCATGAGAGTAAATAAATGTTCAGCAGTTGTGTGCCCGCTGTAAAAGCGAGAAAAATACAACAAAGTTAGGGTTAAGATAGCACTTCATCGATTATAAAATTTAGGTACAATCATTTTAAATTCAATTAATATATCCATAGTTCATGAGAGTAAATAAATGTTCAGCAGTTGTGTGCCCACTGAAAAGGCGAGGAAAATACAACAAAGTTAGGGATAAGATAGCACTTCATCGATTATTAAAATAAAGTAAATTCATTTTAAATTCTATTAATATATCCATAGTTCATGAGAGTAAATAAATGTTCAGCAGTTGTGTGCCCGCTGTAAAAGCGAGAAAAATACAACAAAGTTAGGGTTAAGATAGCACTTCATCGATTATAAAATTTAGGTACAATCATTTTAAATTCAATTAATATATCCATAGTTCATGAGAGTAAATAAATGTTCAGCAGTTGTGTGCCCGCTGTAAAAGCGAGGAAAATACAACTAAGTTAGGGTTAAGATATCACTTCATCGATTACTAAAATAAAGTAAATTCAATTTAAATTCAATTAATATATCCATAGTTCATGAGAGTAAATAAATGTTCAGCAGTTGTGTGCCCACTGAAAAGGCGAGGAAAATACAACAAAGTTAGGGTTAAGATAGCACTTCATCGATTATTAAAATAAAGTAAATTCATTTTAAATTCAATTAATATGTCTAGTTCATGAGGGTAAATAAATGTTCGGCAGTTGTGTGCCCGCTGTAAAAGCGAGGAAAATACAACAAAGTTAGGGTTAAGATAGCACTTCATCGATTATTAAAATAAAGTAAATTCATTTTAAATTCAATTAATATATCCATAGTTCATGAGAGTAAATAAATGTTCGGCAGTTGTGTGCCCACTGAAAAGGCGAGGAAAATACAACAAAGTTAGGGTTAGGATAGCACTTCATCGATTATTAAAATAAAGAAAATTCATTATAAATTCAATTTATATATCCATAGTTCATGAGAGTAAATAAATGTTCAGCAGTTGAGTGCTCGCTGTACAAGCGAGGAAAATACAACAAAGTTAGGGAAAAGATAGCACTTCATCGATTATTAAAATAAAGTAAATTCATTTTAAATTCAATTAATATATCCATAGTTCATGAGAGTAAATAAATGTTCAGCAGTTGTGTGCCCACTGAAAAGGCGAGGAAAATACAACAAAGTTAGTGTTAAGATAGCACTTCATCGATTATTAAAATAAAGTAAATTCATTTTAAATTCAATTAATATATCCATAGTTCATGAGAGTAAATAAATGTTCGGCAGTTGTGTGCCCGCTGTAAAAGCGAGGAAAATACAACAAAGTTAGGGTTAAGATATCACTTCATCGATTATTAACATAAAGAAAATTCATTTTAAATTCTATTAATATATCCATAGTTCATGAGAGTAAATAAATGTTCAGCAGTTGTGTGCCCGCTGTAAAAGCGAGGAAAATACAACTAAGTTAGGGTTAAGATATCACTTCATCGATTATTAAAATAAAGTAAATTCATTTTAAATTCAATTAATATATCCATAGTTCATGAGAGTAAATAAATGTTCAGCAGTTGTGTGCCCACTGAAAAGGCGAAGGAAATACAACAAAGTTTGGGTTAAGATAGCACTTCATCGATTATTAAAATAAAGTAAATTCATTTTAAATTCAATTAATATATCCATAGGTCATGGGAGTAAATAAATGTTCAGCAGTTGTGTGCCCACTGAAAAGGCAAGGAGATACAACAAAGTTAGGGAAAAGATAGCACTTAATCGATTATTAAAATAAAGTAAATTCATTTTAAATTCAATTAATATATCCATAGTTCATGAGAGTAAATAAATGTTCAGCAGTTGTGTGCCCGCTGTAAAAGCGAGGAAAATACAACTAAGTTAGGGTTAAGATATCACTTCATCGATTATTAAAATAAAGTAAATTCATTTTAAATTCAATTAATATATCCATAGTTGATGAGAGTAAATAAATGTTCAGCAGTTGTGTGCCCGCTGTAAAAGCGAGGAAAATACAACTAAGTTAGGGTTAAGATATCACTTCATCGATTATTTTAATAAAGTAAATTCATTTTTAATTCAATTAATATATCCATAGTTCATGAGAGTAAATAAATGTTCAGCAGTTGTGTGCCCACTGAAAAGGCGAAGAAAATACAACAATGTTAGGGTTAAGATAGCACTTCATCAATTATTTACATAAAGTAAATTCATTTTAAATTCAATTAATATATCCATAGTTCATGAGCGTAAATAAATGTTCAGCAGTTGAGTGCCCGCTGTAAAAGCGAGGAAAATACAACAAAGTTAGGGTTAAGATAGCACTTCATCGATTATTAAAATAAAGTAAATTCATTTGAAATTCTATTAATATATCCATAGTTCATAAGAGTAAATAAATGTTCAGCAGTTGTGTGCCCACCGAAAAGGCGAGGAAAATACAACAATGTTAGGGAAAAGATAGCACTTCATCGATTATTTAAATAAAGTAAATTCATTTTAAATTCAATTAATATATCCATAGTTCATGAGCGTAAATAAATGTTCAGCAGTTGTGTGCCCGCTGTAAAAGCGAGGAAAATACAACAAAGTTTGGGTTAAGATAGCACTTCATCGATTATTAAAATAAAGTAAATTCATTTGAAATTCTATTAATATATCCATAGTTCATAAGAGTAAATAAATGTTCGGCAGTTGTGTGCCCACTGAAAAGGCGAGGAAAATACAACAAAGTTAGGGTTAAGATAGCACTTCATCGATTATTAAAATAAAGTAAATTCATTTTAAATTCAATTAATATATCCATAGTTCATGATAGTAAATAAATGTTCGGCAGTTGTGTGCCCGCTGTAAAAGCGAGGAAAATACCACAAAGTTAGGGTTAAAATAGCACTTCATCCATTATAAAAATTAGGTAAAATCATTTTAAATTCAATTAATATATCCATAGTTCATGAGAGTAAATAAATGTTCAGCAGTTGTGTGCCCGCTGTAAAAGTGAGGAAAATACAACTTAGTTAGGGTTAAGATATCACTTCATCGATTATTAAAATAAAGTAAATTCATTTTTAATTCAATTAATATATCCATAGTTCATGAGAGTAAATAAATATTCAGCAGTTGTGTGCTCGCTGTAAAAGCGAGGAAAATGCAACAAAGTTAGGGAAAAGATAGCACTTCATCGATTATTAAAATAAAGTAAATTCATTTTAAATTCTATTAATATATCCATAGTTCATGAGAGTAAATAAATGTTCAGCAGTTGTGTGCCTACTGAAAAGGCAAGGAGATACAACAAAGTTAGGGAAAAGATAGCACTTAATCGATTATTAAAATAAAGTAAATTCATTTTAAATTCAATTAATATATCCATAGTTCATGAGAGTAAATAAATGTTCAGCAGTTGAGTGCCCACTGAAAAGGCGAGGAAAATACAACAAAGTTAGGGTTCAGATAGCACTTCATCGATTATTAAAATAAAGTAAATTCATTTTAAATTCAATTAATATATCCATAGTTCATGAGAGTAAATAAATGTTCAGCAGTTGTGTGCCCACTGAAAAGGCGAGGCAAATACAACAAAGTTAGGGTTCAGATAGCAATTCATCGATTATTAAAATAAAGTAAATTCATTTTAAATTCAATTAATATATCCATAGTTCATGAAAGTAAATAAATGTTCAGCAGTTATGTGCCCACTGAAAAGCCGAGGAAAATACAACAAAGTTAGGGTTAAGATAGAACTTCATCGATTATTAAAATAAAGTAAATTCATTTTAAATTCAATTAATATATCCATAGTTCATGAGAGTAAATAAATGTTCAGCAGTTGTGTGCCCGCTGTAAAAGCGAGGAAAATACAACAAAGTTAGGGTTAAGATAGCACTTCATCGATTATTAAAATAAAGTAAATTCATTTTAAATTCAATTAATATATCCATAGTTCATGAGAGTAAATAAATATTCGGCAGTTGTGTGCCCGCTGTAAAAGCGAGGAAAATACAACAAAGTTAGGGTTAAGATAGCACTTCATCGATTATTAAAATAAAGTAAATTCATTTTAAATTCAATTAATATATCCATAGGTCATGGGAGTAAATAAATGTTCAGCAGTTGTGTGCCCACTGAAAAGGCGAGGAAAATACAACAAAGTTAGGGTTAAGATAGCACTTCATCGATTATTAAAATAAAGTAAATTCATTTTAAATTCAATTAATATATCCATAGTTCATGAGAGTAAATAAATGTTCAGCAGTTGAGTGCCCACTGAAAAGGCGAGGAAAATACAACAAAGTTAGGGTTCAGATAGCACTTCATCGATTATTAAAATAAAGTAAATTCATTTTAAATTCAATTAATATATCCATAGTTCATGAGAGTAAATAAATGTTCAGCAGTTGTGTGCCCACTGAAAAGGCGAGGCAAATACAACAAAGTTAGGGTTCAGATAGCAATTCATCGATTATTAAAATAAAGTAAATTCATTTTAAATTCAATTAATATATCCATAGTTCATGAAAGTAAATAAATGTTCAGCAGTTATGTGCCCACTGAAAAGGCGAGGAAAATACAACAAAGTTAGGGTTAAGATAGAACTTCATCGATTATTAAAATAAAGTAAATTCATTTTAAATTCAATTAATATATCCATAGTTCATGAGAGTAAATAAATGTTCAGCAGTTGTGTGCCCGCTGTAAAAGCGAGGAAAATACAACAAAGTTAGGGTTAAGATAGCACTTCATCGATTATTAAAATAAAGTAAATTCATTTTAAATTCAATTAATATATCCATAGTTCATGATAGTAAATAAATGTTCGGCAGTTGTGTGCCCGCTGTAAAAGCGAGGAAAATACCACAAAGTTAGGGTTAAAATAGCACTTCATCCATTATAAAAATTAGGTAAAATCATTTTAAATTCAATTAATATATCCATAGTTCATGAGAGTAAATAAATGTTCAGCAGTTGTGTGCCCGCTGTAAAAGCGAGGAAAATACAACTTAGTTAGGGTTAAGATATCACTTCATCGATTATTAAAATAAAGTAAATTCATTTTTAATTCAATTAATATATCCATAGTTCATGAGAGTAAATAAATGTTCAGCAGTTGTGTGCCCACTGAAAAGGCGAGGAAAATACAACAATGTTACGGTTAAGAAAGCACTTCATCGATTATTAAAATAAAGAAAATTCATTATAAATTCAATTTATATATCCATAGTTCATGAGAGTAAATAAATATTCAGCAGTTGTGTGCTCGCTGTAAAAGCGAGGAAAATGCAACAAAGTTAGGGAAAAGAAAGCACTTCATCGACTATTAAAATAAAGTAAATTCATTTTAAATTCTATTAATATATCCATAGTTCATGAGAGTAAATAAATGTTCAGCAGTTGTGTGCCCGCTGTAACAGCGAGGAAAATACAACTAATTTAGGGTTAAGATATCACTTCATCGATTATTAAAATAAAGTAAATTCATTTTAAATTCAATTAATATATCCATAGTTCATGAGAGTAAATAAATGTTCAGCAGTTGTGTGCCCACTGAAAAGGCGAGGAAAATACAACAAAGTTAGGGTTCAGATAGCACTTCATCGATTATTAAAATAAAGAAAATTCATTATAAATTCAATTTATATATCCATAGTTCATGAGAGTAAATAAATATTCAGCAGTTGTGTGCTCGCTGTAAAAGCGAGGAAAATACAACAAAGTTAGGGAAAAGATAGCACTTCATCGATTATTAAAATAAAGTAAATTCATTTTAAATTCTATTAATATATCCATAGTTCATGAGAGTAAATAAATGTTCAGCAGTTGTGTGCCCACTGAAAAGGCGAGGAAAATACAACAAAGTTAGGGTTAAGATAGCACTTCATCGATTATTAAAATAAAGTAAATTCATTTTAAATTCTATTAATATATCCATAGTTCATGAGAGTAAATAAAAGTTCAGCAGTTGTGTGCCCGCTGTAAAAGCGAGGAAAATACAACTAAGTTAGGGTTAAGATATCACTTCATCGATTATTAAAATAAAGTAAATTCATTTTAAATTCAATTAATATATCCATAGTTCATGAGAGTAAATAAATGTTCAGCAGTTGTGTGCCCACTGAAAAGGCGAAGAAAATACAACAAAGTTTGGGTTAAGATAGCACTTCATCGATTATTAAAATAAAGTAAATTAATTTTAAATTCAATTAATATATCCATAAGTCATGGGAGTAAATAAATGTTCAGCAGTTGTGTGCCCACTGAAAAGGCGAAGAAAATACAACAAAGTTAGGGTTAAGATAGCAATTCATCGATTATTAAAATAAAGTTAATTCATTATAAATTCAATTATTATATATCCATAGTTCATGAGAGTAAATAAATGTTCAGCAGTTGTGTGCCTACTGAAAAGGCAAGGAGATACAACAAAGTTAGGGAAAAGATAGCACTTAATCGATTATTAAAATAAAGTAAATTCATTTTAAATTCTATTAATATATCCATAGTACATGATAGTAAATAAATGTTCAGCAGTTGAGTGCCCACTGAAAAGGCGAGGAAAATACAACAAAGTTAGGGTTCAGATAGCACTTCATCGATTATTAAAATAAAGTAAATTCATTTTAAATTCAATTTATATATCCATAGTTCATGAGAGTAAATAAATGTTCAGCAGTTGTGTGCCCACTGAAAAGGCGAGGCAAATACAACAAAGTTAGGGTTCAGATAGCAATTCATCGATTATTAAAATAAAGTAAATTCATTTTAAATTCAATTAATATATCCATAGTTCATGAAAGTAAATAAATGTTCAGCAGTTATGTGCCCACTGAAAAGGCGAGGAAAATACAACAAAGTTAAGGTTAAGATAGAACTTCATCGATTATTAAAATAAAGTAAATTCATTTTAAATTCAATTAATATATCCATAGTTCATGAGAGTAAATAAATGTTCAGCAGTTGTGTGCCCGCTGTAAAAGCGAGGAAAATACAACAAAGTTAGGGTTAAGATAGCACTTCATCGATTATTAAAATAAAGTAAATTCATTTTAAATTCAATTAATATATCCATAGTTCATGAGTGTAAATAAATATTCGGCAGTTGTGTGCCCGCTGTAAAAGCGAGGAAAATACAACAAAGTTAGGGTTAAGATAGCACTTCATCGATTATTAAAATAAAGTAAATTCATTTTAAATTCAAATAATATATCCATAGTTCATGAGAGTAAATAAATGTTCGGCAGTTGTGTGCCTACTGAAAAGGCGAGGAAAATACAACAAAGTTAGGGTTAAGATAGCACTTCATCGATTAATAAAATAAAGTAAATTCATTTTAAATTCAATTAATATATCCATATTTCATGAGAGTAAATAAATGTTCAGCAGTTGTGTGCCCACTGAAAAGGCGAGGAAAATACAACAAAGTTAGGGTTAAGATAGCACTTCATCGATTATTTAAATAAAGTAAATTCATTTTAAATTCTATTAATATATCCATAGTTCATAAGAGTAAATAAATGTTCAGCAGTTGTGTGCCCACTGAAAAGGCGAGGAAAATACAACAATGTTAGGGTTAAGATAGCACTTCATCGATTATTAAAATAAAGTAAATTCATTTTAAATTCAATTAATATATCCATAGTTCATGAGAGTAAATAAATGTTCAGCAGTTGTGTGCCCACTGAAAAGGCGAGGAAAATACAACAAAGTTAGAGTTCAGATAGCACTTCATCGATTATTAAAATAAAGTAAATTCATTTTAAATTCAATTAATATATCCATAGTTCATGAGAGTAAATAAATATTCAGCAGTTGTGTGCTCGCTGTAAAAGCGAGGAAAATACAACAATGTTAGGGAAAAGATAGCACTTCATCGATTATTAAAATAAAGTAAATTCATTTTAAATTCTATTAATATATCCATAGTTCATGAGAGAAAATAAATGTTCGGCAGTTGTGTGCCCGCTGTAAAAGCGAGGAAAATACAACTAAGTTAGGGTTAAGATAGCACTTCATCGATTATTAAAATAAAGTAAATTCATTTTAAATTCAATTAATATATCCATAGTTCATGAGAGTAAATAAATGTTAAGCAGTTGTGTGCCCACTGAAAAGGCGAGGCAAATACAACAAAGTTAGGGTTCAGATAGCAATTCATCGATTATTAAAATAAAGTAAATTCCTTTTGAATTCAATTAATATATCCATAGTTCATGAGCGTAAATAAATGTTCAGCAATTGTGTGCCCGTTGTAAAAGCGAGGAAAATACAACAAAGTTAGGGTTAAGATAGCACTTCATCGATTATTAAAATAAAGTAAATTCATTTTAAATTCAATTAATATATCCATAGTTCATGAGAGTAAATAAATGTTCGGCAGTTGTGTGCCCACTGAAAAGGCGAGGAAAATACAACAAAGTTCGGGTTAAGATAGCACTTCATCGATTATTAAAATAAAGTAAATTCATTTTAAATTCTATTAATATATCCATAGTTCATGAGAGTAAATAAAAGTTCAGCAGTTGTGTGCCCGCTGTAAAAGCGAGGAAAAAACAACTAAGTTAGGGTTAAGATATCACTTCATCGATTATTAAAATAAAGTAAATTCATTTTAAATTCAATTAATATATCCATAGTTCATGAGAGTAAATAAAAGTTCAGCAGTTGTGTGCCTACTGAAAAGGCGAGGAAAATACAACAAAGTTAGGGAAAAGATAGCACTTCATAGATTATTAAAATAAAGTAAATTCATTTTAAATTCAATTAATATATCCATAGTTCATGAGAGTAAATAAATGTTCAGCAGTTGTGTGCCCACTGAAAAGGCGAAGAAAATACAACAAAGTTTGGGTTAAGATAGCACTTCATCGATTATTAAAATAAAGTAAATTCATTTTAAATTCAATTAATATATCCATAGGTCATGGGAGTAAATAAATGTTCAGCAGTTGTGTGCCCACTGAAAAGGCGAAGAAAATACAACAAAGTTAGGGTTAAGATAGCAATTCATCGATTATTAAAATAAAGTTAATTCAATATAAATTCAAATATTATATATCCATAGTTCATGAAAGTAAATAAATGTTCAGCAGTTGTGTGCCTACTGAAAAGGCAAGGAGATACAACAAAGTTAGGGAAAAGATAGCACTTAATCGATTATTAAAATAAAGTAAATTCATTTTAAATTCAATTAATATATCCATAGTTCATGAGAGTAAATAAATGTTCAGCAGTTGAGTGCCCACTGAAAAGGCGAGGAAAATACAACAAAGTTAGGGTTCAGATAGCACTTCATCGATTATTAAAATAAAGTAAATTCATTTTAAATTCAATTAATATATCCATAGTTCATGAGAGTAAATAAATGTTCAGCAGTTGTGTGCCCACTGAAAAGGCGAGGCAAATACAACAAAGTTAGGGTTCAGATAGCAATTCATCGATTATTAAAATAAAGTAAATTCATTTTAAATTCAATTAATATATCCATAGTTCATGAAAGTAAATAAATGTTCAGCAGTTATGTGCCCACTGAAAAGCCGAGGAAAATACAACAAAGTTAGGGTTAAGATAGAACTTCATCGATTATTAAAATAAAGTAAATTCATTTTAAATTCAATTAATATATCCATAGTTCATGAGAGTAAATAAATGTTCAGCAGTTGTGTGCCCGCTGTAAAAGCGAGGAAAATACAACAAAGTTAGGGTTAAGATAGCACTTCATCGATTATTAAAATAAAGTAAATTCATTTTAAATTCAATTAATATATCCATAGTTCATGAGAGTAAATAAATATTCGGCAGTTGTGTGCCCGCTGTAAAAGCGAGGAAAATACAACAAAGTTAGGGTTAAGATAGCACTTCATCGATTATTAAAATAAAGTAAATTCATTTTAAATTCAATTAATATATCCATAGGTCATGGGAGTAAATAAATGTTCAGCAGTTGTGTGCCCACTGAAAAGGCGAGGAAAATACAACAAAGTTAGGGTTAAGATAGCACTTCATCGATTATTAAAATAAAGTAAATTCATTTTAAATTCAATTAATATATCCATAGTTCATGAGAGTAAATAAATGTTCAGCAGTTGAGTGCCCACTGAAAAGGCGAGGAAAATACAACAAAGTTAGGGTTCAGATAGCACTTCATCGATTATTAAAATAAAGTAAATTCATTTTAAATTCAATTAATATATCCATAGTTCATGAGAGTAAATAAATGTTCAGCAGTTGTGTGCCCACTGAAAAGGCGAGGCAAATACAACAAAGTTAGGGTTCAGATAGCAATTCATCGATTATTAAAATAAAGTAAATTCATTTTAAATTCAATTAATATATCCATAGTTCATGAAAGTAAATAAATGTTCAGCAGTTATGTGCCCACTGAAAAGGCGAGGAAAATACAACAAAGTTAGGGTTAAGATAGAACTTCATCGATTATTAAAATAAAGTAAATTCATTTTAAATTCAATTAATATATCCATAGTTCATGAGAGTAAATAAATGTTCAGCAGTTGTGTGCCCGCTGTAAAAGCGAGGAAAATACAACAAAGTTAGGGTTAAGATAGCACTTCATCGATTATTAAAATAAAGTAAATTCATTTTAAATTCAATTAATATATCCATAGTTCATGATAGTAAATAAATGTTCGGCAGTTGTGTGCCCGCTGTAAAAGCGAGGAAAATACCACAAAGTTAGGGTTAAAATAGCACTTCATCCATTATAAAAATTAGGTAAAATCATTTTAAATTCAATTAATATATCCATAGTTCATGAGAGTAAATAAATGTTCAGCAGTTGTGTGCCCGCTGTAAAAGCGAGGAAAATACAACTTAGTTAGGGTTAAGATATCACTTCATCGATTATTAAAATAAAGTAAATTCATTTTTAATTCAATTAATATATCCATAGTTCATGAGAGTAAATAAATGTTCAGCAGTTGTGTGCCCACTGAAAAGGCGAGGAAAATACAACAATGTTACGGTTAAGAAAGCACTTCATCGATTATTAAAATAAAGAAAATTCATTATAAATTCAATTTATATATCCATAGTTCATGAGAGTAAATAAATATTCAGCAGTTGTGTGCTCGCTGTAAAAGCGAGGAAAATGCAACAAAGTTAGGGAAAAGAAAGCACTTCATCGACTATTAAAATAAAGTAAATTCATTTTAAATTCTATTAATATATCCATAGTTCATGAGAGTAAATAAATGTTCAGCAGTTGTGTGCCCGCTGTAACAGCGAGGAAAATACAACTAATTTAGGGTTAAGATATCACTTCATCGATTATTAAAATAAAGTAAATTCATTTTAAATTCAATTAATATATCCATAGTTCATGAGAGTAAATAAATGTTCAGCAGTTGTGTGCCCACTGAAAAGGCGAGGAAAATACAACAAAGTTAGGGTTCAGATAGCACTTCATCGATTATTAAAATAAAGAAAATTCATTATAAATTCAATTTATATATCCATAGTTCATGAGAGTAAATAAATATTCAGCAGTTGTGTGCTCGCTGTAAAAGCGAGGAAAATACAACAAAGTTAGGGAAAAGATAGCACTTCATCGATTATTAAAATAAAGTAAATTCATTTTAAATTCTATTAATATATCCATAGTTCATGAGAGTAAATAAATGTTCAGCAGTTGTGTGCCCACTGAAAAGGCGAGGAAAATACAACAAAGTTAGGGTTAAGATAGCACTTCATCGATTATTAAAATAAAGTAAATTCATTTTAAATTCTATTAATATATCCATAGTTCATGAGAGTAAATAAAAGTTCAGCAGTTGTGTGCCCGCTGTAAAAGCGAGGAAAATACAACTAAGTTAGGGTTAAGATATCACTTCATCGATTATTAAAATAAAGTAAATTCATTTTAAATTCAATTAATATATCCATAGTTCATGAGAGTAAATAAATGTTCAGCAGTTGTGTGCCCACTGAAAAGGCGAAGAAAATACAACAAAGTTTGGGTTAAGATAGCACTTCATCGATTATTAAAATAAAGTAAATTAATTTTAAATTCAATTAATATATCCATAAGTCATGGGAGTAAATAAATGTTCAGCAGTTGTGTGCCCACTGAAAAGGCGAAGAAAATACAACAAAGTTAGGGTTAAGATAGCAATTCATCGATTATTAAAATAAAGTTAATTCATTATAAATTCAATTATTATATATCCATAGTTCATGAGAGTAAATAAATGTTCAGCAGTTGTGTGCCTACTGAAAAGGCAAGGAGATACAACAAAGTTAGGGAAAAGATAGCACTTAATCGATTATTAAAATAAAGTAAATTCATTTTAAATTCTATTAATATATCCATAGTACATGATAGTAAATAAATGTTCAGCAGTTGAGTGCCCACTGAAAAGGCGAGGAAAATACAACAAAGTTAGGGTTCAGATAGCACTTCATCGATTATTAAAATAAAGTAAATTCATTTTAAATTCAATTTATATATCCATAGTTCATGAGAGTAAATAAATGTTCAGCAGTTGTGTGCCCACTGAAAAGGCGAGGCAAATACAACAAAGTTAGGGTTCAGATAGCAATTCATCGATTATTAAAATAAAGTAAATTCATTTTAAATTCAATTAATATATCCATAGTTCATGAAAGTAAATAAATGTTCAGCAGTTATGTGCCCACTGAAAAGGCGAGGAAAATACAACAAAGTTAAGGTTAAGATAGAACTTCATCGATTATTAAAATAAAGTAAATTCATTTTAAATTCAATTAATATATCCATAGTTCATGAGAGTAAATAAATGTTCAGCAGTTGTGTGCCCGCTGTAAAAGCGAGGAAAATACAACAAAGTTAGGGTTAAGATAGCACTTCATCGATTATTAAAATAAAGTAAATTCATTTTAAATTCAATTAATATATCCATAGTTCATGAGTGTAAATAAATATTCGGCAGTTGTGTGCCCGCTGTAAAAGCGAGGAAAATACAACAAAGTTAGGGTTAAGATAGCACTTCATCGATTATTAAAATAAAGTAAATTCATTTTAAATTCAAATAATATATCCATAGTTCATGAGAGTAAATAAATGTTCGGCAGTTGTGTGCCTACTGAAAAGGCGAGGAAAATACAACAAAGTTAGGGTTAAGATAGCACTTCATCGATTAATAAAATAAAGTAAATTCATTTTAAATTCAATTAATATATCCATATTTCATGAGAGTAAATAAATGTTCAGCAGTTGTGTGCCCACTGAAAAGGCGAGGAAAATACAACAAAGTTAGGGTTAAGATAGCACTTCATCGATTATTTAAATAAAGTAAATTCATTTTAAATTCTATTAATATATCCATAGTTCATAAGAGTAAATAAATGTTCAGCAGTTGTGTGCCCACTGAAAAGGCGAGGAAAATACAACAATGTTAGGGTTAAGATAGCACTTCATCGATTATTAAAATAAAGTAAATTCATTTTAAATTCAATTAATATATCCATAGTTCATGAGAGTAAATAAATGTTCAGCAGTTGTGTGCCCACTGAAAAGGCGAGGAAAATACAACAAAGTTAGAGTTCAGATAGCACTTCATCGATTATTAAAATAAAGTAAATTCATTTTAAATTCAATTAATATATCCATAGTTCATGAGAGTAAATAAATATTCAGCAGTTGTGTGCTCGCTGTAAAAGCGAGGAAAATACAACAATGTTAGGGTTCAGATAGCACTTCATCGATTATTAAAATAAAGTAAATTCATTTTAAATTCTATTAATATATCCATAGTTCATGAGAGAAAATAAATGTTCGGCAGTTGTGTGCCCGCTGTAAAAGCGAGGAAAATACAACTAAGTTAGGGTTAAGATAGCACTTCATCGATTATTAAAATAAAGTAAATTCATTTTAAATTCAATTAATATATCCATAGTTCATGAGAGTAAATAAATGTTAAGCAGTTGTGTGCCCACTGAAAAGGCGAGGCAAATACAACAAAGTTAGGGTTCAGATAGCAATTCATCGATTATTAAAATAAAGTAAATTCCTTTTGAATTCAATTAATATATCCATAGTTCATGAGCGTAAATAAATGTTCAGCAATTGTGTGCCCGTTGTAAAAGCGAGGAAAATACAACAAAGTTAGGGTTAAGATAGCACTTCATCGATTATTAAAATAAAGTAAATTCATTTTAAATTCAATTAATATATCCATAGTTCATGAGAGTAAATAAATGTTCGGCAGTTGTGTGCCCACTGAAAAGGCGAGGAAAATACAACAAAGTTCGGGTTAAGATAGCACTTCATCGATTATTAAAATAAAGTAAATTCATTTTAAATTCTATTAATATATCCATAGTTCATGAGAGTAAATAAAAGTTCAGCAGTTGTGTGCCCGCTGTAAAAGCGAGGAAAAAACAACTAAGTTAGGGTTAAGATATCACTTCATCGATTATTAAAATAAAGTAAATTCATTTTAAATTCAATTAATATATCCATAGTTCATGAGAGTAAATAAAAGTTCAGCAGTTGTGTGCCTACTGAAAAGGCGAGGAAAATACAACAAAGTTAGGGAAAAGATAGCACTTCATAGATTATTAAAATAAAGTAAATTCATTTTAAATTCAATTAATATATCCATAGTTCATGAGAGTAAATAAATGTTCGGCAGTTGTGTGCCCACTGAAAAGGCGAGGAAAATACAACAAAGTTAGGGTTAAGATAGCACTTCATCGATTATTAAAATAAAGTAAATTTATTTTAAATTCAATTAATACATCCATAGTTCATGAGAGTAAATAAATATTCAGCAGTTGTGTTCCCACTGAAAAGGCGAGGAAAATACAACAAAGTTAGGGTTAAGATAGCACTTCATCGATTATTAAAATAAAGTAAATTCATTTTAAATTCAATTAATATATCCATAGTTCATGATAGTAAATAAATGTTCGGCAGTTGTGTGCCCGCTGTAAAAGCGAGGAAAATACCACAAAGTTAGGGTTAAAATAGCACTTCATCCATTATAAAAATTAGGTAAAATCATTTTAAATTCAATTAATATATCCATAGTTCATGAGAGTAAATAAATGTTCAGCAGTTGTGTGCCCGCTGTAAAAGCGAGGAAAATACAACTTAGTTAGGGTTAAGATATCACTTCATCGATTATTAAAATAAAGTAAATTCATTTTTAATTCAATTAATATATCCATAGTTCATGAGAGTAAATAAATGTTCAGCAGTTGTGTGCCCACTGAAAAGGCGAGGAAAATACAACAATGTTACGGTTAAGAAAGCACTTCATCGATTATTAAAATAAAGAAAATTCATTATAAATTCAATTTATATATCCATAGTTCATGAGAGTAAATAAATATTCAGCAGTTGTGTGCTCGCTGTAAAAGCGAGGAAAATGCAACAAAGTTAGGGAAAAGAAAGCACTTCATCGACTATTAAAATAAAGTAAATTCATTTTAAATTCTATTAATATATCCATAGTTCATGAGAGTAAATAAATGTTCAGCAGTTGTGTGCCCGCTGTAAAAGCGAGGAAAATACAACTAATTTAGGGTACAGATAGCACTTCATCGATTATTAAAATAAAGAAAATTCATTATAAATTCAATTTATATATCCATAGTTCATGAGAGTAAATAAATATTCAGCAGTTGTGTGCTCGCTGTAAAAGCGAGGAAAATACAACAAAGTTAGGGAAAAGATAGCACTTCATCGATTATTAAAATAAAGTAAATTCATTTTAAATTCTATTAATATATCCATAGTTCATGAGAGTAAATAAATGTTCAGCAGTTGTGTGCCCACTGAAAAGGCGAGGAAAATACAACAAAGTTAGGGTTAAGATAGCACTTCATCGATTATTGAAATAAAGTAAATTCATTTTAAATTCTATTAATATATCCATAGTTCATGAGAGTAAATAAAAGTTCAGCAGTTGTGTGCCCGCTGTAAAAGCGAGGAAAATACAACTAAGTTAGGGTTAAGATATCACTTCATCGATTATTAAAATAAAGTAAATTCATTTTAAATTCAATTAATATATCCATAGTTCATGAGAGTAAATAAATGTTCAGCAGTTGTGTGCCCACTGAAAAGGCGAAGAAAATACAACAAAGTTTGGGTTAAGATAGCACTTCATCGATTATTAAAATAAAGTAAATTCATTTTAAATTCAATTAATATATCCATAGGTCATGGGAGTAAATAAATGTTCAGCAGTTGTGTGCCCACTGAAAAGGCGAAGAAAATACAACAAAGTTAGGGTTAAGATAGCAATTCATCGATTATTAAAATAAAGTTAATTCATTATAAATTCAATTATTATATATCCATAGTTCATGAGAGTAAATAAATGTTCAGCAGTTGTGTGCCCGCTGTAAAAGCGAGGAAAATACAACTTAGTTAGGGATAAGATATCACTTCATCGATTATTAAAATAAAGTAAATTCATTTTTAATTCAATTAATATATCCATAGTTCATGAGAGTAAATAAATGTTCAGCAGTTGTGTGCCCACTGAAAAGGCGAGGAAAATACAACAATGTTACGGTTAAGAAAGCACTTCATCGATTATTAAAATAAAGAAAATTCATTATAAATTCAATTTATATATCCATAGTTCATGAGAGTAAATAAATATTCAGCAGTTGTGTGCTCGCTGTAAAAGCGAGGAAAATGCAACAAAGTTAGGGAAAAGAAAGCACTTCATCGACTATTAAAATAAAGTAAATTCATTTTAAATTCTATTAATATATCCATAGTTCATGAGAGTAAATAAATGTTCAGCAGTTGTGTGCCCGCTGTAAAAGCGAGGAAAATACAACTAATTTAGGGTTAAGATATCACTTCATCGATTATTAAAATAAAGTAAATTCATTTTAAATTCAATTAATATATCCATAGTTCATGAGAGTAAATAAATGTTCAGCAGTTGTGTGCCCACTGAAAAGGCGAGGAAAATACAACTAAGTTAGGGTTAAGATATCACTTCATCGATTATTAAAATAAAGTAAATTCATTTTAAATTCAATTAATATATCCATAGTTCATGAGAGTAAATAAATGTTCAGCAGTTGTGTGCCCACTGAAAAGGCGAAGAAAATACAACAAAGTTTGGGTTAAGATAGCACTTCATCGATTATTAAAATAAAGTAAATTCATTTTAAATTCAATTAATATATCCATAGTTCATGAAAGTAAATAAATGTTCAGCAGTTATGTGCCCACTGAAAAGGCGAGGAAAATACAACAAAGTTAGGGTTAAGATAGAACTTCATCGATTATTAAAATAAAGTAAATTCATTTTAAATTCAATTAATATATCCATAGTTCATGAGAGTAAATAAATGTTCAGCAGTTGTGTGCCCACTGAAAAGGCGAGGAAAATACAACAAAGTTAGGGTTCAGATAGCACTTCATCGATTATTAAAATAAAGTAAATTCATTTTAAATTGAATTAATATATCCATAGTTCATGAGAGTAAATAAATGTTCTGCAGTTGTGCTCACTGTAAAAGCGAGGAAAATACAACTAAGTTAGGGTTAAGATATCAGTTCATCGATTATTTAAATTAAGTAAATTCATTTTAAATTCAATTAATATATCCATGGTTCATGAGAGTAAATAAATGTTCGGCAGTTGAGTGCCCACTGAAAAGGCGAGGAAAATACAACAAAGTTAGGGTTAAGATAGCACTTCATCGATTATTAAAATAAAGTAAATTCATTTTAAATTCAATTAATATATCCATAGTTCATGAGAGTAAATAAATGTTCAGCAGTTGTGTGCCCACTGAAAAGGCGAGGAAAATACAACAAAGTTAGGGTTAAGATAGCACTTCTTCGATTATTAAAATAAAGTAAATTCATTTTAAATTCAATTAATATATCCATAGTTCATGAGAGTAAATAAATGTTCAGCAGTTGTGTGCCCACTGAAAAGGCGAGGAAAATACAACAAAGTTAGGGAAAAGATAGCACTTCATCGATTATTAAAATAAAGTAAATTCATTTTAAATTCAATTAATATATCCATAGTTCATGAGAGTAAATAAATGTTCGGCAGTTGTGTGCCCACTGAAAAGGCGAGGAAAATACAACAAAGTTAGGGTTAAGATAGCACTTCATCGATTATTAAAATAAAGTAAATTCATTTTAAATTCAATTAATACATCCATAGTTCATGAGAGTAAATAAATGTTCAGCAGTTGTGTGCCCACTGAAAAGGCGAGGAAAATACAACAAAGTTAGGGTTAAGATAGCACTTCATCGATTATTAAAATAAAGTAAATTCATTTTAAATTCAATTAATATATCCATATTTCATGAGAGTAAATAAATGTTCAGCAGTTGTGTGCCCACTGAAAAGGCGAGGAACATACAACAAAGTTAGGGTTAAGATAGCACTTCATCGATTATTAAAATAAAGTAAATTCATTTTAAATTCTATTAATATATCCATAGTTCATAAGAGTAAATAAATGTTCAGCAGTTGTGTGCCAACTGAAAAGGCGAGGAAAATACAACAATGTTAGGGTTAAGATAGCACTTCATCGATTATTAAAATAAAGTAAATTCATTTTAAATTCAATTAATATATCCATAGTTCATGAGAGTAAATAAATGTTCAGCAGTTGTGTGCCCACTGAAAAGGCGAGGAAAATACCACAAAGTTAGGGTTAAAATAGCACTTCATCCATTATAAAAATTAGGTAAAATCATTTTAAATTCAATTAATATATCCATAGTTCATGAGAGTAAATAAATGTTCAGCAGTTGTGTGCCTACTGAAAAGGCGAGGAAAATACAACAAAGTTTGGGAAAAGATAGCACTTCATAGATTATTAAAATAAAGTAAATTCATTTTAAATTCAATTAATATATCCATAGTTCATGAGAGTAAATAAATGTTCGGCAGTTGTGTGCCCACTGAAAAGGCGAGGAAAATACAACAAAGTTAGGGTTAAGATAGCACTTCATCGATTATTAAAATAAAGAAAATTCATTATAAATTCAATTTATATATCCATAGTTCATGAGAGTAAATAAATATTCAGCAGTTGTGTGCTCGCTGTAATAGCGAGGAAAATACAACAAAGTTAGGGAAAAGATAGCACTTCATCGATTATTAAAATAAAGTAAATTCATTTTAAATTCTATTAATATATCCATAGTTCATGAGAGTAAATAAATGTTCAGCAGTTGTGTGCCTACTGAAAAGGCGAGGAAAATACAACAAAGTTTGGGAGAAGATAGCACTTCATAGATTATTAAAATAAAGTAAATTCATTTTAAATTCAATTAATATATCCATAGTTCATGAGAGTAAATAAATGTTAAGCAGTTGTGAGCCCACTGAAAAGGCGAGGCAAATACAACAAAGTTAGGGTTCAGATAGCAATTCATCGATTATTAAAATAAAGTAAATTCATTTTAAATTCAATTAATATATCCATAGTTCATGAGCGTAAATAAATGTTCAGCAATTCTGTGCCCGCTGTAAAAGCGAGGAAAATACAACAAAGTTAGGGTTAAGATAGCACTTCATCGATTATTAAAATAAAGTAAATTCATTTTAAATTCAATTAATATATCCATAGTTCATGAGAGTAAATAAATGTTCAGCAGTTGTGTGCCCACTGAAAAGGCGAGGAAAATACAACAAAGTTAGGGTTAAGATAGCACTTCTTCGATTATTAAAATAAAGTAAATTCATTTTAAATTCTATTCATATATCCATAGTTCATGAGAGTAAATAAATGTTCAGCAGTTGTGTGCCCACTGAAAAGGCGAGGAACATACAACAAAGTTAGGGAAAACATAGCACTTCATCGATTATTAAAATAAAGTAAATTCATTTTAAATTCTATTAATATATCCATAGTTCATGAGAGTAAATAAATGTTCGGCAGTTGTGTGCCCGCTGTAAAAGCGAGGAAAATACAACTAAGTTAGGGTTAAGATAGCACTTCATCGATTATTAAAATAAAGTAAATTCATTTTTAATTCAATTAATATATCCATAGTTCATGAGAGTAAATAAATGTTAAGCAGTTGTGAGCCCACTGAAAAGGCGAGGCAAATACAACAAAGTTAGGGTTCAGATAGCAATTCATCGATTATTAAAATAAAGTAAATTCATTTTAAATTCAATTAATATATCCATAGTTCATGAGCGTAAATAAATGTACAGCAATTCTGTGCCCGCTGTAAAAGCGAGGAAAATACAACAAAGTTAGGGTTAAGATAGCACTTCATCGATTATTAAAATAAAGTAAATTCATTTTAAATTCAATTAATATATCCATAGTTCATGAGAGTAAATAAATGTTCGGCAGTTGTGTGCCCACTGAAAAGGCGAGGAAAATACAACAAAGTTAGGGTTAAGATAGCACTTCATCGATTATTAAAATAAAGTAAATTCATTTTAAATTCAATTAATATATCCATAGTTCATGAGAGTAAATAAATGTTCAGCAGTTGTGTAACCACTGAAAAGGCGAGGAAAATACAACAAAGTTAGGGTTAAGATAGCACTTCATCGATTATTAAAATAAAGTAAATTCATTTCAAATTCAATTAATATATCCATAGTTCATGAGAGTAAATAAATGTTCAGCAGTTGTGTGCCTACTGAAAAGGCGAGGAAAATACAACAAAGTTTGGGAAAAGATAGCACTTCATAGATTATTAAAATAAAGTAAATTCATTTTAAATTCAATTAATATATCCATAGTTCATGAGAGTAAATAAATGTTCGGCAGTTGTGTGCCCACTGAAAAGGCGAGGAAAATACAACAAAGTTAGGGTTAAGATAGCACTTCATCGATTATTAAAATAAAGTAAATTCATTTTAAATTCAATTAATACATCCATAGTTCATGAGAGTAAATAAATATTCAGCAGTTGTGTGCCCACTGAAAAGGCGAGGAAAATACAACAAAGTTAGGGTTAAGATAGCACTTCATCGATTATTAAAATAAAATAAATTCATTTTAAATTCAATTAATATATCCATAGTTCATGATAGTAAATAAATGTTCGGCAGTTGTGTGCCCGCTGTAAAAGCGAGGAAAATACCACAAAGTTAGGGTTAAAATAGCACTTCATCCATTATAAAAATTATGTAAAATCATTTTAAATTCAATTAATATATCCATAGTTCATGAGAGTAAATAAATGTTCAGCAGTTGTGTGCCCGCTGTAAAAGCGAGGAAAATACAACTTAGTTAGGGATAAGATATCACTTCATCGATTATTAAAATAAAGTAAATTCATTTTTAATTCAATTAATATATCCATAGTTCATGAGAGTAAATAAATGTTCAGCAGTTGTGTGCCCACTGAAAAGGCGAGGAAAATACAACAATGTTACGGTTAAGAAAGCACTTCATCGACTATTAAAATAAAGTAAATTCATTTTAAATTCTATTAATATATCCATAGTTCATGAGAGTAAATAAATGTTCAGCAGTTGTGTGCCCGCTGTAACAGCGAGGAAAATACAACTAATTTAGGGTTAAGATATCACTTCATCGATTATTAAAATAAAGTAAATTCATTTTAAATTCAATTAATATATCCATAGTTCATGAGAGTAAATAAATGTTCAGCAGTTGTGTGCCCACTGAAAAGGCGAGGAAAATACAACAAAGTTAGGGTTCAGATAGCACTTCATCGATTATTAAAATAAAGAAAATTCATTATAAATTCAATTTATATATCCATAGTTCATGAGAGTAAATAAATATTCAGCAGTTGTGTGCTCGCTGTAATAGCGAGGAAAATACAACAAAGTTAGGGAAAAGATAGCACTTCATCGATTATTAAAATAAAGTAAATTCATTTTAAATTCTATTAATATATCCATAGTTCATGAGAGTAAATAAATGTTCAGCAGTTGTGTGCCCACTGAAAAGGCGAGGAAAATACAACAAAGATAGGGTTAAGATAGCACTTCATCGATTATTAAAATAAAGTAAATTCATTTTAAATTCTATTAATATATCCATAGTTCATGAGAGTAAATAAAAGTTCAGCAGTTGTGTGCCCGCTGTAAAAGCGAGGAAAATACAACTAAGTTAGGGTTAAGATATCACTTCATCGATTATTAAAATAAAGTAAATTCATTTTAAATTCAATTAATATATCCATAGTTCATGAGAGTAAATAAATGTTCAGCAGTTGTGTGCCCACTGAAAAGGCGAAGAAAATACAACAAAGTTTGGGTTAAGATAGCACTTCATCGATTATTAAAATAAAGTAAATTCATTTTAAATTCAATTAATATATCCATAGGTCATGGGAGTAAATAAATGTTCAGCAGTTGTGTGCCCACTGAAAAGGCGAAGAAAATACAACAAAGTTAGGGAAAAGATAGCACTTCATCGATTATTAAAATAAAGTAAATTCATTTTAAATTCAATTAATATATCCATAGTTCATGAGAGTAAATAAATGTTCGGCAGTTGTGTGCCCACTGAAAAGGCGAGGAAAATACAACAAAGTTAGGGTTAAGATAGCACTTCATCGATTATTAAAATAAAGTAAATTCATTTTAAATTCAATTAATATATCCATAGTTCATGAGAGTAAATAAATGTTCAGCAGTTGTGTGCCCACTGAAAAGGCGAGGAAAATACAACAAAGTTAGGGAAAAGATAGCACTTCATCGATTATTAAAATAAAGTAAATTCATTTTAAATTCAATTAATATATCCATAGTTCATGAGAGTTAATAAATGTTCAGCAGTTGTGTGCCCACTGAAAAGGCGAGGAAAATACAACAAAGTTAGGGTTAAGATAGCACTTCTTCGATTATTAAAATAAAGTAAATTCATTTTAAATTCAATTAATATATCCATAGTTCATGAGAGTAAATAAATGTTCAGCAGTTGTGTGCCCACTGAAAAGGCGAGGAAAATACAACAAAGTTAGGGAAAAGATAGCACTTCATCGATTATTAAAATAAAGTAAATTCATTTTAAATTCAATTAATATATCCATAGTTCATGAGAGTAAATAAATGTTCGGCAGTTGTGTGCCCACTGAAAAGGCGAGGAAAATACAACAAAGTTAGGGTTAAGATAGCACTTCATCGATTATTAAAATAAAGTAAATTCATTTTAAATTCAATTAATACATCCATAGTTCATGAGAGTAAATAAATGTTCAGCAGTTGTGTGCCCACTGAAAAGGCGAGGAAAATACAACAAAGTTAGGGTTAAGATAGCACTTCATCGATTATTAAAATAAAGTAAATTCATTTTAAATTCAATTAATATATCCATATTTCATGAGAGTAAATAAATGTTCAGCAGTTGTGTGCCCACTGAAAAGGCGAGGAACATACAACAAAGTTAGGGTTAAGATAGCACTTCATCGATTATTAAAATAAAGTAAATTCATTTTAAATTCTATTAATATATCCATAGTTCATAAGAGTAAATAAATGTTCAGCAGTTGTGTGCCAACTGAAAAGGCGAGGAAAATACAACAATGTTAGGGTTAAGATAGCACTTCATCGATTATTAAAATAAAGTAAATTCATTTTAAATTCAATTAATATATCCATAGTTCATGAGAGTAAATAAATGTTCAGCAGTTGTGTGCCCACTGAAAAGGCGAGGAAAATACAACAAAGTTAGAGTTCAGATAGCACTTCATCGATTATTAAAATAAAGTAAATTCATTTTAAATTCAATTAATATATCCATAGTTCATGAGAGTAAATAAATATTCAGCAGTTGTGTGCTCGCTGTAAAAGCGAGGAAAATACAACAAAGTTAGGGAAAACATAGCACTTCATCGATTATTAAAATAAAGTAAATTCATTTTAAATTCTATTAATATATCCATAGTTCATGAGAGTAAATAAATGTTCGGCAGTTGTGTGCCCGCTGTAAAAGCGAGGAAAATACAACTAAGTTAGGGTTAAGATAGCACTTCATCGATTATTAAAATAAAGTAAATTCATTTTAAATTCAATTAATATATCCATAGTTCATGAGAGTAAATAAATGTTAAGCAGTTGTGAGCCCACTGAAAAGGCGAGGCAAATACAACAAAGTTAGGGTTCAGATAGCAATTCATCGATTATTAAAATAAAGTAAATTCATTTTAAATTCAATTAATATATCCATAGTTCATGAGCGTAAATAAATGTTCAGCAATTCTGTGCCCGCTGTAAAAGCGAGGAAAATACAACAAAGTTAGGGTTAAGATAGCACTTCATCGATTATTAAAATAAAGTAAATTCATTTTAAATTCAATTAATATATCCATAGTTCATGAGAGTAAATAAATGTTCGGCAGTTGTGTGCCCACTGAAAAGGCGAGGAAAATACAACAAAGTTAGGGTTAAGATAGCACTTCATCGATTATTAAAATAAAGTAAATTCATTTTAAATTCAATTAATATATCCATAGTTCATGAGAGTAAATAAATGTTCAGCAGTTGTGTAACCACTGAAAAGGCGAGGAAAATACAACAAAGTTAGGGTTAAGATAGCACTTCATCGATTATTAAAATAAAGTAAATTCATTTTAAATTCAATTAATATATCCATAGTTCATGAGAGTAAATAAATGTTCAGCAGTTGTGTGCCTACTGAAAAGGCGAGGAAAATACAACAAAGTTTGGGAAAAGATAGCACTTCATAGATTATTAAAATAAAGTAAATTCATTTTAAATTCAATTAATATATCCATAGTTCATGAGAGTAAATAAATGTTCGGCAGTTGTGTGCCCACTGAAAAGGCGAGGAAAATACAACAAAGTTAGGGTTAAGATAGCACTTTATCGATTATTAAAATAAAGTAAATTCATTTTAAATTCAATTAATACATCCATAGTTCATGAGAGTAAATAAATATTCAGCAGTTGTGTGCCCACTGAAAAGGCGAGGAAAATACAACAAAGTTAGGGTTAAGATAGCACTTCATCGATTATTAAAATAAAATAAATTCATTTTAAATTCAATTAATATATCCATAGTTCATGATAGTAAATAAATGTTCGGCAGTTGTGTGCCCGCTGTAAAAGCGAGGAAAATACCACAAAGTTAGGGTTAAAATAGCACTTCATCCATTATAAAAATTAGGTAAAATCATTTTAAATTCAATTAATATATCCATAGTTCATGAGAGTAAATAAATGTTCAGCAGTTGTGTGCCCGCTGTAAAAGCGAGGAAAATACAACTTAGTTAGGGTTAAGATATCACTTCATCGATTATTAAAATAAAGTAAATTCATTTTTAATTCAATTAATATATCCATAGTTCATGAGAGTAAATAAATGTTCAGCAGTTGTGTGCCCACTGAAAAGGCGAGGAAAATACAACAATGTTACGGTTAAGAAAGCACTTCATCGATTATTAAAATAAAGAAAATTCATTATAAATTCAATTTATATATCCATAGTTCATGAGAGTAAATAAATATTCAGCAGTTGTGTGCTCGCTGTAAAAGCGAGGAAAATGCAACAAAGTTAGGGAAAAGAAAGCACTTCATCGACTATTAAAATAAAGTAAATTTATTTTAAATTCTATTAATATATCCATAGTTCATGAGAGTAAATAAATGTTCAGCAGTTGTGTGCCCGCTGTAACAGCGAGGAAAATACAACTAATTTAGGGTTAAGATATCACTTCATCGATTATTAAAATAAAGTAAATTCATTTTAAATTCAATTAATATATCCATAGTTCATGAGAGTAAATAAATGTTCAGCAGTTGTGTGCCCACTGAAAAGGCGAGGAAAATACAACAAAGTTAGGGTTCAGATAGCACTTCATCGATTATTAAAATAAAGAAAATTCATTATAAATTCAATTTATATATCCATAGTTCATGAGAGTAAATAAATATTCAGCAGTTGTGTGCTCGCTGTAATAGCGAGGAAAATACAACAAAGTTAGGGAAAAGATAGCACTTCATCGATTATTAAAATAAAGTAAATTCATTTTAAATTCTATTAATATATCCATAGTTCATGAGAGTAAATAAATGTTCAGCAGTTGTGTGCCCACTGAAAAGGCGAGGAAAATACAACAAAGTTAGGGTTAAGATAGCACTTCATCGATTATTAAAATAAAGTAAATTCATTTTAAATTCTATTAATATATCCATAGTTCATGAGAGTAAATAAAAGTTCAGCAGTTGTGTGCCCGCTGTAAAAGCGAGGAAAATACAACTAAGTTAGGGTTAAGATATCACTTCATCGATTATTAAAATAAAGTAAATTCATTTTAAATTCAATTAATATATCCATAGTTCATGAGAGTAAATAAATGTTCAGCAGTTGTGTGCCCACTGAAAAGGCGAAGAAAATACAACAAAGTTTGGGTTAAGATAGCACTTCATCGATTATTAAAATAAAGTAAATTCATTTTAAATTCAATTAATATATCCATAGGTCATGGGAGTAAATAAATGTTCAGCAGTTGTGTGCCCACTGAAAAGGCGAAGAAAATACAACAAAGTTAGGGTTAAGATAGCAATTCATCGATTATTAAAATAAAGTTAATTCATTATAAATTCAATTATTATATATCCATAGTTCATGAGAGTAAATAAATGTTCAGCAGTTGTGTGCCTACTGAAAAGGCAAGGAGATACAACAAAGTTAGGGAAAAGATAGCACTTAATCGATTATTAAAATAAAGTAAATTCATTTTAAATTCTATTAATATATCCATAGTACATGATAGTAAATAAATGTTCAGCAGTTGAGTGCCCACTGAAAAGGCGAGGAAAATACAACAAAGTTAGGGTTCAGATAGCACTTCATCGATTATTAAAATAAAGTAAATTCATTTTAAATTCAATTAATATATCCATAGTTCATGAGAGTAAATAAATGTTCAGCAGTTGTGTGCCCACTGAAAAGGCGACGCAAATACAACAAAGTTAGGGTTCAGATAGCAATTCATCGATTATTAAAATAAAGTAAATTCATTTTAAATTCAATTAATATATCCATAGTTCATGAAAGTAAATAAATGTTCAGCAGTTATGTGCCCACTGAAAAGGCGAGGAAAATACAACAAAGTTAGGGTTAAGATAGAACTTCATCGATTATTAAAATAAAGTAAATTCATTTTAAATTCAATTAATATATCCATAGTTCATGAGAGTAAATAAATGTTCAGCAGTTGTGTGCCCGCTGTAAAAGCGAGGAAAATACAACAAAGTTAGGGTTAAGATAGCACTTCATCGATTATTAAAATAAAGTAAATTCATTTTAAATTCAATTAATATATCCATAGTTCATGAGTGTAAATAAATATTCGGCAGTTGTGTGCCCGCTGTAAAAGCGAGGAAAATACAACAAAGTTAGGGTTAAGATAGCACTTCATCGATTATTAAAATAAAGTAAATTCATTTTAAATTCTATTAATATATCCATAGTTCATAAGAGTAAATAAATGTTCAGCAGTTGTGTGCCCACTGAAAAGGCGAGGAAAATACAACAATGTTAGGGTTAAGATAGCACTTCATCGATTATTAAAATAAAGTAAATTCATTTTAAATTCAATTAATATATCCATAGTTCATGAGAGTAAATAAATGTTCAGCAGTTGTGTGCCCACTGAAAAGGCGAGGAAAATACAACAAAGTTAGGGTTCAGATAGCTATTCATCGATTATTAAAATAAAGTAAATTCATTTTAAATTCAATTAATATATCCATAGTTCATGAGCGTAAATAAATGTTCAGCAATTGTGTGCCCGTTGTAAAAGCGAGGAAAATACAACAAAGTTAGGGTTAAGATAGCACTTCATCGATTATTAAAATAAAGTAAATTCATTTTAAATTCAATTAACATATCCATAGTTCATAAGAGTAAATAAATGTTCGGCAGTTGTGTGCCCACTGAAAAGGCGAGGAAAATACAACAAAGTTCGGGTTAAGATAGCACTTCATCGATTATTAAAATAAAGTAAATTCATTTTAAATTCAATTAATATATCCATAGTTCATGAGAGTAAATAAATGTTCAGCAGTTGTGTGCCCACTGAAAAGGCGAGGAAAATACAACAAAGTTAGGGTTAAGATAGCACTTCATCGATTATTAAAATAAAGTAAATTCATTTTAAATTCAATTAATATATCCATAGTTCATGAGAGTAAATAAATGTTCAGCAGTTGTGTGCCTACTGAAAAGGCGAGGAAAATACAACAAAGTTTGGGTTAAGATAGCACTTCATAGATTATTAAAATAAAGTAAATTCATTTTAAATTCAATTAATATATCCATAGTTCATGAGAGTAAATAAATTTTCGGCAGTTGTGTGCCCACTGAAAAGGCGAGGAAAATACAACAAAGTTAGGGTTAAGATAGCACTTCATCGATTATTAAAATAAAGTAAATTCATTTTAAATTCAATTAATATATCCATAGTTCATGAGAGTAAATAAATGTTCGGCAGTTGTGTGCCCACTGAAAAGGCGAGGAAAATACAACAAAGTTAGGGTTAAGATAGCACTTCATCGATTATTAAAATAAAGTAAATTCATTTTAAATTCAATTAATATATCCATAGTTCATGAGAGTAAATAAATGTTCAGCAGTTGTGTGCCCACTGAAAAGGCGAGGAAAATACAACAAAGTTAGGGTTAAGATAGCACTTCATCGATTAATAAAATAAAAAAAATTCATTTTAAATTCAATTAATATATCCATAGTTCATGAGAGTAAATAAATGTTCAGCAGTTGTGTGCCCACTGAAAAGGCGAGGAAAATACAACAAAGTTAGGGTTAAGATAGCACTTCATCGATTATTAAAATAAAGTAAATTCATTTTAAATTCAATTAATATATCCATAGTTCATGAGAGTAAATAAATGTTCAGCAGTTGTGTGCCCACTGAAAAGGCGAGGAAAATACAACAAAGTTAGGGTTAAGATAGCACTTCATCGATTAATAAAATAAAAAAAATTCATTTTAAATTCAATTAATATATCCATAGTTCATGAGAGTAAATAAATGTTCGGCAGTTGTGTGCCCACTGAAAAGGCGAGGAAAATACAACAAAGTTAGGGTTAAGATAGCGCTTCATCGATTATTAAAATAAAGTAAATTCATTTTAAATTCAATTAATACATCCATAGTTCATGAGAGTAAATAAATGTTCAGCAGTTGTGTGCCCACTGAAAAGGCGAGGAAAATACAACAAAGTTAGGGTTAAGATAGCACTTCATCGATTATTAAAATAAAGTAAATTCATTTTAAATTCAATTAATATATCCATATTTCATGAGAGTAAATAAATGTTCAGCAGTTGTGTGCCCACTGAAAAGGCGAGGAAAATACAACAAAGTTAGGGTTAAGATAGCACTTCATCGATTATTAAAATAAAGTAAATTCATTTTAAATTCTATTAATATATCCATAGTTCATGAGAGTAAATAAAAGTTCAGCAGTTGTGTGCCCGCTGTAAAAGCGAGGAAAATACAACTAAGTTAGGGTTAAGATATCACTTCATCGATTATTAAAATAAAGTAAATTCATTTTAAATTCAATTAATATATCCATAGTTCATGAGAGTAAATAAATGTTCAGCAGTTGTGTGCCCACTGAAAAGGCGAAGAAAATACAACAAAGTTTGGGTTAAGATAGCACTTCATCGATTATTAAAATAAAGTAAATTCATTTTAAATTCAATTAATATATCCATAGGTCATGAGAGTAAATAAATGTTCAGCAGTTGTGTGCCCACTGAAAAGGCGAAGAAAATACAACAAAGTTAGGGTTAAGATAGCAATTCATCGATTATTAAAATAAAGTTAATTCATTATAAATTCAATTATTATATATCCATAGTTCATGAGAGTAAATAAATGTTCAGCAGTTGTGTGCCTACTGAAAAGGCAAGGAGATACAACAAAGTTAGGGAAAAGATAGCACTTAATCGATTATTAAAATAAAGTAAATTCATTTTAAATTCTATTAATATATCCATAGTACATGATAGTAAATAAATGTTCAGCAGTTGAGTGCCCACTGAAAAGGCGAGGAAAATACAACAAAGTTAGGGTTCAGATAGCACTTCATCGATTATTAAAATAAAGTAAATTCATTTTAAATTCAATTAATATATCCATAGTTCATGAGAGTAAATAAATGTTCAGCAGTTGTGTGCCCACTGAAAAGGCGAGGCAAATACAACAAAGTTAGGGTTCAGATAGCAATTCATCGATTATTAAAATAAAGTAAATTCATTTTAAATTCAATTAATATATCCATAGTTCATGAAAGTAAATAAATGTTCAGCAGTTATGTGCCCACTGAAAAGGCGAGGAAAATACAACAAAGTTAGGGTTAAGATAGAACTTCATCGATTATTAAAATAAAGTAAATTCATTTTAAATTCAATTAATATATCCATAGTTCATGAGAGTAAATAAATGTTCAGCAGTTGTGTGCCCGCTGTAAAAGCGAGGAAAATACAACAAAGTTAGGGTTAAGATAGCACTTCATCGATTATTAAAATAAAGTAAATTCATTTTAAATTCAATTAATATATCCATAGTTCATGAGTGTAAATAAATATTCGGCAGTTGTGTGCCCGCTGTAAAAGCGAGGAAAATACAACAAAGTTAGGGTTAAGATAGCACTTCATCGATTATTAAAATAAAGTAAATTCATTTTAAATTCTATTAATATATCCATAGTTCATAAGAGTAAATAAATGTTCAGCAGTTGTGTGCCCACTGAAAAGGCGAGGAAAATACAACAATGTTAGGGTTAAGATAGCACTTCATCGATTATTAAAATAAAGTAAATTCATTTTAAATTCAATTAATATATCCATAGTTCATGAGAGTAAATAAATGTTCAGCAGTTGTGTGCCCACTGAAAAGGCGAGGAAAATACAACAAAGTTAGGGTTCAGATAGCTATTCATCGATTATTAAAATAAAGTAAATTCATTTTAAATTCAATTAATATATCCATAGTTCATGAGCGTAAATAAATGTTCAGCAATTGTGTGCCCGTTGTAAAAGCGAGGAAAATACAACAAAGTTAGGGTTAAGATAGCACTTCATCGATTATTAAAATAAAGTAAATTCATTTTAAATTCAATTAATATATCCATAGTTCATGAGAGTAAATAAATGTTCGGCAGTTGTGTGCCCACTGAAAAGGCGAGGAAAATACAACAAAGTTCGGGTTAAGATAGCACTTCATCGATTATTAAAATAAAGTAAATTCATTTTAAATTCAATTAATATATCCATAGTTCATGAGAGTAAATAAATGTTCAGCAGTTGTGTGCCCACTGAAAAGGCGAGGAAAATACAACAAAGTTAGGGTTAAGATAGCACTTCATCGATTATTAAAATAAAGTAAATTCATTTTAAATTCAATTAATATATCCATAGTTCATGAGAGTAAATAAATGTTCAGCAGTTGTGTGCCTACTGAAAAGGCGAGGAAAATACAACAAAGTTTGGGTTAAGATAGCACTTCATAGATTATTAAAATAAAGTAAATTCATTTTAAATTCAATTAATATATCCATAGTTCATGAGAGTAAATAAATTTTCGGCAGTTGTGTGCCCACTGAAAAGGCGAGGAAAATACAACAAAGTTAGGGTTAAGATAGCACTTCATCGATTATTAAAATAAAGTAAATTCATTTTAAATTCAATTAATATATCCATAGTTCATGAGAGTAAATAAATGTTCGGCAGTTGTGTGCCCACTGAAAAGGCGAGGAAAATACAACAAAGTTAGGGTTAAGATAGCACTTCATCGATTATTAAAATAAAGTAAATTCATTTTAAATTCAATTAATATATCCATAGTTCATGAGAGTAAATAAATGTTCAGCAGTTGTGTGCCCACTGAAAAGGCGAGGAAAATACAACAAAGTTAGGGTTAAGATAGCACTTCATCGATTAATAAAATAAAAAAAATTCATTTTAAATTCAATTAATATATCCATAGTTCATGAGAGTAAATAAATGTTCGGCAGTTGTGTGCCCACTGAAAAGGCGAGGAAAATACAACAAAGTTAGGGTTAAGATAGCACTTCATCGATTATTAAAATAAAGTAAATTCATTTTAAATTCAATTAATATATCCATAGTTCATGAGAGTAAATAAATGTTCAGCAGTTGTGTGCCCACTGAAAAGGCGAGGAAAATACAACAAAGTTAGGGTTAAGATAGCACTTCATCGATTAATAAAATAAAAAAAATTCATTTTAAATTCAATTAATATATCCATAGTTCATGAGAGTAAATAAATGTTCGGCAGTTGTGTGCCCACTGAAAAGGCGAGGAAAATACAACAAAGTTAGGGTTAAGATAGCGCTTCATCGATTATTAAAATAAAGTAAATTCATTTTAAATTCAATTAATACATCCATAGTTCATGAGAGTAAATAAATGTTCAGCAGTTGTGTGCCCACTGAAAAGGCGAGGAAAATACAACAAAGTTAGGGTTAAGATAGCACTTCATCGATTATTAAAATAAAGTAAATTCATTTTAAATTCAATTAATATATCCATATTTCATGAGAGTAAATAAATGTTCAGCAGTTGTGTGCCCACTGAAAAGGCGAGGAAAATACAACAAAGTTAGGGTTAAGATAGCACTTCATCGATTATTAAAATAAAGTAAATTCATTTTAAATTCTATTAATATATCCATAGTTCATAAGAGTAAATAAATGTTCAGCAGTTGTGTGCCCACTGAAAAGGCGAGGAAAATACAACAATGTTAGGGTTAAGATAGCACTTCATCGATTACTAAAATAAAGTAAATTCATTTTAAATTCAATTAATATATCCATAGTTCATGAGAGTAAATAAATGTTCAGCAGTTGTGTGCCCACTGAAAAGGCGAGGAAAATACAACAAAGTTAGGGTTCAGATAGCAATTCATCGATTATTAAAATAAAGTAAATTCATTTTAAATTCAATTAATATATCCATAGTTCATGAGAGTAAATAAATATTCAGCAGTTGTGTGCTCGCTGTAAAAGCGAGGAAAATACAACAAAGTTAGGGAAAAGATAGCACTTCATCGATTATTAAAATAAAGTAAATTCATTTTAAATTCTATTAATATATCCATAGTTCATGAGAGTAAATAAATGTTCGGCAGTTGTGTGCCCGCTGTAAAAGCGAGGAAAATACAACTAAGTTAGGGTTAAGATAGCACTTCATCGATTATTAAAATAAAGTAAATTCATTTTAAATTCAATTAATATATCCATAGTTCATGAGAGTAAATAAATGTTAAGCAGTTGTGTGCCCACTGAAAAGGCGAGGCAAATACAACAAAGTTAGGGTTCAGATAGCAATTCATCGATTATTAAAATAAAGTAAATTCATTTTAAATTCAATTAATATATCCATAGTTCATGAGCGTAAATAAATGTTCAGCAATTGTGTGCCCGTTGTAAAAGCGAGGAAAATACAACAAAGTTAGGGTTAAGATAGCACTTCATCGATTATTAAAATAAAGTAAATTCATTTTAAATTCAATTAATATATCCATAGTTCATGAGAGTAAATAAATGTTCGGCAGTTGTGTGCCCACTGAAAAGGCGAGGAAAATACAACAAAGTTCGGGTTAAGATAGCACTTCATCGATTATTAAAATAAAGTAAATTCATTTTAAATTCAATTAATATATCCATAGTTCATGAGAGTAAATAAATGTTCAGCAGTTGTGTGCCCACTGAAAAGGCGAGGAAAATACAACAAAGTTAGGGTTAAGATAGCACTTCATCGATTATTAAAATAAAGTAAATTCATTTTAAATTCAATTAATATATCCATAGTTCATGAGAGTAAATAAATGTTCAGCAGTTGTGTGCCTACTGAAAAGGCGAGGAAAATACAACAAAGTTTGGGTTAAGATAGCACTTCATAGATTATTAAAATAAAGTAAATTCATTTTAAATTCAATTAATATATCCATAGTTCATGAGAGTAAATAAATTTTCGGCAGTTGTGTGCCCACTGAAAAGGCGAGGAAAATACAACAAAGTTAGGGTTAAGATAGCACTTCATCGATTATTAAAATAAAGTAAATTTATTTTAAATTCAATTAATACATCCATAGTTCATGAGAGTAAATAAATATTCAGCAGTTGTGTGCCCACTGAAAAGGCGAGGAAAATACAACAAAGTTAGGGTTAAGATAGCACTTCATCGATTATTAAAATAAAGTAAATTCATTTTAAATTCAATTAATATATCCATAGTTCATGATAGTAAATAAATGTTCGGCAGTTGTGTGCCCGCTGTAAAAGCGAGGAAAATACCACAAAGTTAGGGTTAAAATAGCACTTCATCCATTATAAAAATTAGGTAAAATCATTTTAAATTCAAATAATATATCCATAGTTCATGAGAGTAAATAAATGTTCAGCAGTTGCGTGCCCGCTGTAAAAGCGAGGAAAATACAACTTAGTTAGGGTTAAGATATCACTTCATCGATTATTAAAATAAAGTAAATTCATTTTTAATTCAATTAATATATCCATAGTTCATGAGAGTAAATAAATGTTCAGCAGTTGTGTGCCCACTGAAAAGGCGAGGAAAATACAACAATGTTACGGTTAAGAAAGCAATTCATCGATTATTAAAATAAAGAAAATTCATTATAAATTCAATTTATATATCCATAGTTCATGAGAGTAAATAAATATTCAGCAGTTGTGTGCTCGCTGTAAAAGCGAGGAAAATGCAACAAAGTTAGGGAAAAGAAAGCACTTCATCGACTATTAAAATAAAGTAAATTCATTTTAAATTCTATTAATATATCCATAGTTCATGAGAGTAAATAAAAGTTCAGCAGTTGTGTGCCCGCTGTAAAAGCGAGGAAAATACAACTAATTTAGGGTTAAGATATCACTTCATCGATTATTAAAATAAAGTAAATTCATTTTAAATTCAATTAATATATCCATAGTTCATGAGAGTAAATAAATGTTCAGCAGTTGTGTGCCCACTGAAAAGGCGAGGAAAATACAACTAAGTTAGGGTTAAGATATCACTTCATCGATTATTAAAATAAAGTAAATTCATTTTAAATTCAATTAATATATCCATAGTTCATGAGAGTAAATAAATGTTCAGCAGTTGTGTGCCCACTGAAAAGGCGAGGAAAATACAACAAAGTTAGGGTTAAGATAGCACTTCATCGATTAATAAAATAAAGTAAATTCATTTTAAATTCAATTAATATATCCATAGTTCATGAGAGTAAATAAATGTTCAGCAGTTGTGTGCCCACTGAAAAGGCGAGGCAAATACAACAAAGTTAGGGTTCAGATAGCACTTCATCGATTACTAAAATAAAGTAAATTCATTTTAAATTCAATTAATATATCCATAGTTCATGAGAGTAAATAAATGTTCAGCAGTTGTGTGCCCACTGAAAAGGCGAGGCAAATACAACAAAGTTAGGGTTCAGATAGCAATTCATCGATTATTAAAATAAAGTAAATTAATTTTAAATTCAATTAATATATCCATAGTTCATGAAAGTAAATAAATGTTCAGCAGTTATGTGCCCACTGAAAAGGCGAGGAAAATACAACAAAGTTAGGGTTAAGATAGAACTTCATCGATTATTAAAATAAAGTAAATTCATTTTAAATTCAATTAATATATCCATAGTTCATGAGAGTAAATAAATGTTCAGCAGTTGTGTGCCCGCTGTAAAAGCGAGGAAAATACAACAAAGTTAGGGTTAAGATAGCACTTCATCGATTATTAAAATAAAGTAAATTCATTTTAAATTCAATTAATATATCCATAGTTCATGAGAGTAAATAAATATTCGGCAGTTGTGTGCCCGCTGTAAAAGCGAGGAAAATACAACAAAGTTAGGGTTAAGATAGCACTTCATCGATTATTAAAATAAAGTAAATTCATTTTAAATTCAATTAATATATCCATAGTTCATGAGAGTAAATAAATGTTCGGCAGTTGTGTGCCCGCTGTAAAAGCGAGGAAAATACAACTAAGTTAGGGTTAAGATAGCACTTCATCGATTATTAAAATTAAGTAAATTCATTTTTAATTCAATTAATATATCCATAGTTCATGAGAGTAAATAAATGTTCGGCAGTTGTGTGCCCACTGAAAAGGCGAGGAAAATACAACAAAGTTAGGGTTAAGATAGCACTTCATCGATTATTAAAATAAAGTAAATTCATTTTAAATTCAATTAATATATCCATAGTTCATGAGAGTAAATAAATGTTCAGCAGTTGTGTGCCCACTGAAAAGGCGAGGAAAATACAACAAAGTTAGGGTTAAGATAGCACTTCATCGATTAATAAAATAAAAAAAATTCATTTTAAATTCAATTAATATATCCATAGTTCATGAGAGTAAATAAATGTTCGGCAGTGGTGTGCCCACTGAAAAGGCGAGGAAAATACAACAAAGTTAGGGTTAAGATAGCGCTTCATCGATTATTAAAATAAAGTAAATTCATTTTAAATTCAATTAATACATCCATAGTTCATGAGAGTAAATAAATGTTCAGCAGTTGTGTGCCCACTGAAAAGGCGAGGAAAATACAACAAAGTTAGGGTTAAGATAGCACTTCATCGATTATTAAAATAAAGTAAATTCATTTTAAATTCAATTAATATATCCATATTTCATGAGAGTAAATAAATGTTCAGCAGTTGTGTGCCCACTGAAAAGGCGAGGAAAATACAACAAAGTTAGGGTTAAGATAGCACTTCATCGATTATTAAAATAAAGTAAATTCATTTTAAATTCTATTAATATATCCATAGTTCATAAGAGTAAATAAATGTTCAGCAGTTGTGTGCCCACTGAAAAGGCGAGGAAAATACAACAATGTTAGGGTTAAGATAGCACTTCATCGATTATTAAAATAAAGTAAATTCATTTTAAATTCAATTAATATATCCATAGTTCATGAGAGTAAATAAATGTTCAGCAGTTGTGTGCCCACTGAAAAGGCGAGGAAAATACAACAAAGTTAGGGTTCAGATAGCAATTCATCGATTATTAAAATAAAGTAAATTCATTTTAAATTCAATTAATATATCCATAGTTCATGAGAGTAAATAAATATTCAGCAGTTGTGTGCTCGCTGTAAAAGCGAGGAAAATACAACAAAGTTAGGGAAAAGATAGCACTTCATCGATTATTAAAATAAAGTAAATTCATTTTAAATTCTATTAATATATCCATAGTTCATGAGAGTAAATAAATGTTCAGCAGTTGTGTGCCCGCTGTAAAAGCGAGGAAAATACAACTAAGTTAGGGTTAAGATAGCACTTCATCGATTATTAAAATAAAGTAAATTCATTTTAAATTCAATTAATATATCCATAGTTCATGAGAGTAAATAAATGTTAAGCAGTTGTGTGCCCACTGAAAAGGCGAGGCAAATACAACAAAGTTAGGGTTCAGATAGCAATTCATCGATTATTAAAATAAAGTAAATTCATTTTAAATTCAATTAATATATCCATAGTTCATGAGCGTAAATAAATGTTCAGCAATTGTGTGCCCGTTGTAAAAGCGAGGAAAATACAACAAAGTTAGGGTTAAGATAGCACTTCATCGATTATTAAAATAAAGTAAATTCATTTTAAATTCAATTAATATATCCATAGTTCATGAGAGTAAATAAATGTTCGGCAGTTGTGTGCCCACTGAAAAGGCGAGGAAAATACAACAAAGTTCGGGTTAAGATAGCACTTCATCGATTATTAAAATAAAGTAAATTCATTTTAAATTCAATTAATATATCCATAGTTCATGAGAGTAAATAAATGTTCAGCAGTTGTGTGCCCACTGAAAAGGCGAGGAAAATACAACAAAGTTAGGGTTAAGATAGCACTTCATCGATTATTAAAATAAAGTAAATTCATTTTAAATTCAATTAATATATCCATAGTTCATGAGAGTAAATAAATGTTCAGCAGTTGTGTGCCTACTGAAAAGGCGAGGAAAATACAACAAAGTTTGGGTTAAGATAGCACTTCATAGATTATTAAAATAAAGTAAATTCATTTTAAATTCAATTAATATATCCATAGTTCATGAGAGTAAATAAATTTTCGGCAGTTGTGTGCCCACTGAAAAGGCGAGGAAAATACAACAAAGTTAGGGTTAAGATAGCACTTCATCGATTATTAAAATAAAGTAAATTTATTTTAAATTCAATTAATACATCCATAGTTCATGAGAGTAAATAAATATTCAGCAGTTGTGTGCCCACTGAAAAGGCGAGGAAAATACAACAAAGTTAGGGTTAAGATAGCACTTCATCGATTATTAAAATAAAGTAAATTCATTTTAAATTCAATTAATATATCCATAGTTCATGATAGTAAATAAATGTTCGGCAGTTGTGTGCCCGCTGTAAAAGCGAGGAAAATACCACAAAGTTAGGGTTAAAATAGCACTTCATCCATTATAAAAATTAGGTAAAATCATTTTAAATTCAAATAATATATCCATAGTTCATGAGAGTAAATAAATGTTCAGCAGTTGCGTGCCCGCTGTAAAAGCGAGGAAAATACAACTTAGTTAGGGTTAAGATATCACTTCATCGATTATTAAAATAAAGTAAATTCATTTTTAATTCAATTAATATATCCATAGTTCATGAGAGTAAATAAATGTTCAGCAGTTGTGTGCCCACTGAAAAGGCGAGGAAAATACAACAATGTTACGGTTAAGAAAGCAATTCATCGATTATTAAAATAAAGAAAATTCATTATAAATTCAATTTATATATCCATAGTTCATGAGAGTAAATAAATATTCAGCAGTTGTGTGCTCGCTGTAAAAGCGAGGAAAATGCAACAAAGTTAGGGAAAAGAAAGCACTTCATCGACTATTAAAATAAAGTAAATTCATTTTAAATTCTATTAATATATCCATAGTTCATGAGAGTAAATAAAAGTTCAGCAGTTGTGTGCCCGCTGTAAAAGCGAGGAAAATACAACTAATTTAGGGTTAAGATATCACTTCATCGATTATTAAAATAAAGTAAATTCATTTTAAATTCAATTAATATATCCATAGTTCATGAGAGTAAATAAATGTTCAGCAGTTGTGTGCCCACTGAAAAGGCGAGGAAAATACAACTAAGTTAGGGTTAAGATATCACTTCATCGATTATTAAAATAAAGTAAATTCATTTTAAATTCAATTAATATATCCATAGTTCATGAGAGTAAATAAATGTTCAGCAGTTGTGTGCCCACTGATAAGGCGAGGAAAATACAACAAAGTTAGGGTTAAGATAGCACTTCATCGATTAATAAAATAAAGTAAATTCATTTTAAATTCAATTAATATATCCATAGTTCATGAGAGTAAATAAATGTTCAGCAGTTGTGTGCCCACTGAAAAGGCGAGGCAAATACAACAAAGTTAGGGTTCAGATAGCACTTCATCGATTACTAAAATAAAGTAAATTCATTTTAAATTCAATTAATATATCCATAGTTCATGAGAGTAAATAAATGTTCAGCAGTTGTGTGCCCACTGAAAAGGCGAGGCAAATACAACAAAGTTAGGGTTCAGATAGCAATTCATCGATTATTAAAATAAAGTAAATTAATTTTAAATTCAATTAATATATCCATAGTTCATGAAAGTAAATAAATGTTCAGCAGTTATGTGCCCACTGAAAAGGCGAGGAAAATACAACAAAGTTAGGGTTAAGATAGAACTTCATCGATTATTAAAATAAAGTAAATTCATTTTAAATTCAATTAATATATCCATAGTTCATGAGAGTAAATAAATGTTCAGCAGTTGTGTGCCCGCTGTAAAAGCGAGGAAAATACAACAAAGTTAGGGTTAAGATAGCACTTCATCGATTATTAAAATAAAGTAAATTCATTTTAAATTCAATTAATATATCCATAGTTCATGAGAGTAAATAAATATTCGGCAGTTGTGTGCCCGCTGTAAAAGCGAGGAAAATACAACAAAGTTAGGGTTAAGATAGCACTTCATCGATTATTAAAATAAAGTAAATTCATTTTAAATTCAATTAATATATCCATAGTTCATGAGAGTAAATAAATGTTCGGCAGTTGTGTGCCCGCTGTAAAAGCGAGGAAAATACAACTAAGTTAGGGTTAAGATAGCACTTCATCGATTATTAAAATTAAGTAAATTCATTTTTAATTCAATTAATATATCCATAGTTCATGAGAGTAAATAAATGTTCGGCAGTTGTGTGCCCACTGAAAAGGCGAGGAAAATACAACAAAGTTAGGGTTAAGATAGCACTTCATCGATTATTAAAATAAAGTAAATTCATTTTAAATTCAATTAATATATCCATAGTTCATGAGAGTAAATAAATGTTCAGCAGTTGTGTGCCCACTGAAAAGGCGAGGAAAATACAACAAAGTTAGGGTTAAGATAGCACTTCATCGATTAATAAAATAAAGTAAATTCATTTTAAATTCAATTAATATATCCATAGTTCATGGGAGTAAATAAATGTTCAGCAGTTGTGTGCCCACTGAAAAGGCGAGGAAAATACAACAAAGTTAGGGTTCAGATAGCACTTCATCGATTATTAAAATAAAGTAAATTCATTTTAAATTGAATTAATATATCCATAGTTCATGAGAGTAAATAAATGTTCTGCAGTTGTGCTTGCTGTAAAAGCGAGGAAAATACAACTAAGTTAGGGTTAAGATATCAGTTCATTCATTTTAAAAATTAGGTAAAATCATTTTAAATTCAATTAATATATCCATAGTTCATGAGAGTAAATAAATGTTCAGCAGTTGTGTGCCCACTGAAAAGGCGAAGAAAATACAACAAAGTTTGGGTTAAGATAGCACTTCATCGTTTATTAAAATAAAGTAAATTCATTTTAAATTCAATTAATATATCCATAGGTCATGGGAGTAAATAAATGTTCAGCAGTTGTGTGCCCACTGAAAAGGCGAAGAAAATACAACAAAGTTAGGGTTAAGATAGCAATTCATCGATTATTAAAATAAAGTTAATTCATTATAAATTCAATTATTATATATCCATAGTTCATGAGAGTAAATAAATGTTCAGCAGTTGTGTGCCTACTGAAAAGGCAAGGAGATACAACAAAGGTAGGGAAAAGATAGCACTTAATCGATTATTAAAATAAAGTAAATTCATTTTAAATTCAATTAATATATCCATAGTTCATGAGAGTAAATAAATGTTCAGCAGTTGAGTGCCCACTGAAAAGGCAAGGAAAATACAACAAAGATAGGGTTCAGATAGCACTTCATCGATTATTTAAATAAAGTAAATTCATTTTAAATTCAATTAATATATCCATAGTTCATGAGCGTAAATAAATGTTCAGCAGTTGTGTGCCCGCTGTAAAAGCGAGGAAAATACAACAAAGTTAGGGTTAAGATAGCACTTCATCGATTATTAAAATAAAGTAAATTCATTTGAAATTCTATTAATATATCCATAGTTCATAACAGTAAATAAATGTTCAGCAGTTGTGTGCCCACTGAAAAGGCGAGGAAAATACAACAAAGTAAGGGTTAAGATAGCACTTCAGCGATTATTAAAATAAAGAAAATTCATTATAAATTCAATTTATATATCCATAGTTCATGAGAGTAAATAAATGTTCAGCAGTTGTGTGCCCACTGAAAAGGCAAGGAGATCCAACAAAGTTAGGGAAAAGATAGCACTTAATCGATTATTAAAATAAAGTAAATTCATTTTAAATTCAATTAATATATCCATAGTTCATGAGAGTAAATAAATGTTCAGCAGTTGAGTGCCCACTGAAAAGGCGAGGAAAATACAACAGAGTTAGGGTTCAGATAGCACTTCATCGATTATTAAAATAAAGTAAATTCATTTTAAATTCAATTAATATATCCATAGTTCATGAGCGTTAATAAATGTTCAGCAGTTGTGTGCCCGCTGTAAAAGCGAGGAAAATACAACAAAGTTAGGGTTAAGATAGCACTTCATCGATTATTAAAATAAAGTAAATTCATTTGAAATTCTATTAATATATCCATAGTTCATAAGAGTAAATAAATGTTCAGCAGTTGTGTGCCCACTGATAAGGCGAGGAAAATACAACAAAGTAAGGGTTGAGATAGCACTTCAGCGATTATAAAAATAAAGAAAATTCATTATAAATTCAATTTATATATCCATAGTTCATGAGAGTAAATAAATGTTCAGCAGTTGTGTGTTCGCTGTAAAAGCGAGGAAAATACAACAATGTTAGGGCAAAGATAGCACTTCATCGATTATTAAAATAAAGTAAATTCATTTTAAATTCAATTAATATATCCATAATTCATGAGAGTAAATAAATGTTCGGCAGTTGTGTGCCCACTGAAAAGGCGAGGAAAATACAACAAAGTTAGGGTTAAGATAGCACTTCATCGATTATTAAAATAAAGTAAATTCATTTTAAATTCAATTAATATATCCATAGTTCATGAGAGTAAATAAATGTTCAGCAGTTGTGTGCCCACTGAAGAGGCGAGGAAAATACAACAAAGTTAGGGTTAAGATAGCACTTCATCGATTAATAAAATAAAGTAAATTCATTTTAAATTCAATTAATATATCCATAGTTCATGAGAGTAAATAAATAGTCAGCAGTTGTGTGCCCACTGAAAAGGCGAGGAAAATACAACAAAGTTAGGGTTCAGATAGCACTTCATCGATTATTAAAATAAAGTAAATTCATTTTAAATTGAATTAATATATCCATAGTTCATGAGAGTAAATAAATGTTCAGCAGTTGTGTGCCCGCTGTAAAAGCGAGGAAAATACAACTAAGTTAGGGTTAAGATATCAGTTCATCGATTATTTAAATTAAGTAAATTCATTTTAAATTCAATTAATATATCCATAGTTCATGAGAGTAAATAAATGTTCGGCAGTTGTGTGCCCACTGAAAAGGCGAGGAAAATACAACAAAGTTAGGGTTAAGATAGCACTTCATCGATTATTAAAATAAAGTAAATTCATTTTATATTCAATTAATATATCCATAGTTCATGAGAGTAAATAAATGTTCAGCAGTTGTGTGCCCACTGAAAAGGCGAGGAAAATACAACAAAGTTAGGGAAAAGATAGCACTTCATCGATTATTAAAATAAAGTAAATTCATTTTAAATTCAATTAATATATCCATAGTTCATGAGAGTAAATAAATGTTCAGCAGTTGTGTGCCCACTGAAAAGGCGAGGAAAATACAACAAAGTTAGGGAAAAGATAGCACTTCATCGATTATTAAAATAAAGTAAATTCAATTAATATATCCATAGATCATGAGAGTAAATAAATGTGCAGCAGTTGTGTGCCCACTGAAAAGGCGAGGAAAATACAACAAAGTTAGGGAAAAGATAGCACTTCATCGATTATTAAAATAAAGTAAATTCATTTTAAATTAAATTAATATATCCATAGTTCATGAGAGTAAATAAATGTTCTGCAGTTGTGCTTGCTGTAAAAGCGAGGAAAATACAACTAAGTTAGGGTTAAGATATCAGTTCATTCATTTTAAAAATTAGGTAAAATCATTTTAAATTCAATTAATATATCCATAGTTCATGAGAGTAAATAAATGTTCAGCAGTTGTGTGCCCACTGAAAAGGCGAAGAAAATACAACAAAGTTTGGGTTAAGATAGCACTTCATCGTTTATTAAAATAAAGTAAATTCATTTTAAATTCAATTAATATATCCATAGGTCATGGGAGTAAATAAATGTTCAGCAGTTGTGTGCCCACTGAAAAGGCGAAGAAAATACAACAAAGTTAGGGTTAAGATAGCAATTCATCGATTATTAAAATAAAGTTAATTCATTATAAATTCAATTATTATATATCCATAGTTCATGAGAGTAAATAAATGTTCAGCAGTTGTGTGCCTACTGAAAAGGCAAGGAGATACAACAAAGGTAGGGAAAAGATAGCACTTAATCGATTATTAAAATAAAGTAAATTCATTTTAAATTCAATTAATATATCCATAGTTCATGAGAGTAAATAAATGTTCAGCAGTTGAGTGCCCACTGAAAAGGCAAGGAAAATACAACAAAGATAGGGTTCAGATAGCACTTCATCGATTATTTAAATAAAGTAAATTCATTTTAAATTCAATTAATATATCCATAGTTCATGAGCGTAAATAAATGTTCAGCAGTTGTGTGCCCGCTGTAAAAGCGAGGAAAATACAACAAAGTTAGGGTTAAGATAGCACTTCATCGATTATTAAAATAAAGTAAATTCATTTGAAATTCTATTAATATATCCATCGTTCATAACAGTAAATAAATGTTCAGCAGTTGTGTGCCCACTGAAAAGGCGAGGAAAATACAACAAAGTAATGGTTAAGATAGCACTTCAGCGATTATTAAAATAAAGAAAATTCATTATAAATTCAATTTATATATCCATAGTTCATGAGAGTAAATAAATGTTCAGCAGTTGTGTGCCCACTGAAAAGGCAAGGAGATCCAACAAAGTTAGGGAAAAGATAGCACTTAATCGATTATTAAAATAAAGTAAATTCATTTTAAATTCAATTAATATATCCATAGTTCATGAGAGTAAATAAATGTTCAGCAGTTGAGTGCCCACTGAAAAGGCGAGGAAAATACAACAGAGTTAGGGTTCAGATAGCACTTCATCGATTATTAAAATAAAGTAAATTCATTTTAAATTCAATTAATATATCCATAGTTCATGAGCGTTAATAAATGTTCAGCAGTTGTGTGCCCGCTGTAAAAGCGAGGAAAATACAACAAAGTTAGGGTTAAGATAGCACTTCATCGATTATTAAAATAAAGTAAATTCATTTGAAATTCTATTAATATATCCATAGTTCATAAGAGTAAATAAATGTTCAGCAGTTGTGTGCCCACTGATAAGGCGAGGAAAATACAACAAAGTAAGGGTTGAGATAGCACTTCAGCGATTATAAAAATAAAGAAAATTCATTATAAATTCAATTTATATATCCATAGTTCATGAGAGTAAATAAATGTTCAGCAGTTGTGTGCTCGCTGTAAAAGCGAGGAAAATACAACAATGTTAGGGAAAAGATAGCACTTCATCGATTATTAAAATAAAGTAAATTCATTTTAAATTCAATTAATATATCCATAATTCATGAGAGTAAATAAATGTTCGGCAGTTGTGTGCCCACTGAAAAGGCGAGGAAAATACAACAAAGTTAGGGTTAAGATAGCACTTCATCGATTATTAAAAAAAAGTAAATTCATTTTAAATTCAATTAATATATCCATAGTTCATGAGAGTAAATAAATGTTCAGCAGTTGTGTGCCCACTGAAGAGGCGAGGAAAATACAACAAAGTTAGGGTTAAGATAGCACTTCATCGATTAATAAAATAAAGTAAATTCATTTTAAATTCAATTAATATATCCATAGTTCATGAGAGTAAATAAATGTTCAGCAGTTGTGTGCCCACTGAAAAGGCGAGGAAAATACAACAAAGTTAGGGTTCAGATAGCACTTCATCGATTATTAAAATAAAGTAAATTCATTTTAAATTGAATTAATATATCCATAGTTCATGAGAGTAAATAAATGTTCAGCAGTTGTGTGCCCGCTGTAAAAGCGAGGAAAATACAACTAAGTTAGGGTTAAGATATCAGTTCATCGATTATTTAAATTAAGTAAATTCATTTTAAATTCAATTAATATATCCATAGTTCATGAGAGTAAATAAATGTTCGGCAGTTGTGTGCCCACTGAAAAGGCGAGGAAAATACAACAAAGTTAGGGTTAAGATAGCACTTCATCGATTATTAAAATAAAGTAAATTCATTTTATATTCAATTAATATATCCATAGTTCATGAGAGTAAATAAATGTTCAGCAGTTGTGTGCCCACTGAAAAGGCGAGGAAAATACAACAAAGTTAGGGAAAAGATAGCACTTCATCGATTATTAAAATAAAGTAAATTCATTTTAAATTCAATTAATATATCCATAGTTCATGAGAGTAAATAAATGTTCAGCAGTTGTGTGCCCACTGAAAAGGCGAGGAAAATACAACAAAGTTAGGGAAAAGATAGCACTTCATCGATTATTAAAATAAAGTAAATTCAATTAATATATCCATAGTTCATGAGAGTAAATAAATGTGCAGCAGTTGTGTGCCCACTGAAAAGGCGAGGAAAATACAACAAAGTTAGGGAAAAGATAGCACTTCATCGATTATTAAAATAAAGTAAATTCATTTTAAATTCAATTAATATATCCATAGTTCATGAGAGTAAATAAATGTTCAGCAGTTGTGTGCCCACTGAAAAGGCGAGGAAAATACAACAATGTTAGGGTTAATATAGCACTTCATCGATTATTAAAATTGTTAAGGATTGACATTTCAAACCGCCCGCGCTAATTTAGGTTGGCAACACGATACCTTCTACGCCTGATGGCGCGTTCTTACAGACAGTAGAGCGGTTCACTAACACACGCAAGATATTGTACACGCGCAAGTATATGCTAAATATATCATTTTAAAGCTCTATCACAAGTGTTGTGTGTTACGTTTCCTTTCCACCCTTCCATGCCACTCTAACAGGTTATGGGCCCAGACAAAACGGTAGGTGAGAAATAGAACCGTGAAAACGCAAGATACGTACCAACCAAGCCTCGTGCGATTTTTGAGTTTAGGCAGAACATTTTTTTTTTGAAACGAAACGCGAACAAGAATGGCCTCAAACACGGTGGTACGCATCGAAGCATTATCGAAAGACAATTTCGACACGTGGAAAATCCACATGCGTGTACTTTTGATAAAGAACGACGCCTGGTCGTACGTGAACGGGATCAAGGTCAAACCCGAACCGGATGCGGATAACGCGGCAGACATCACGAGCTGGGAAGACATCCGTCGGAACTAAAGCAGATAAAAGACTGCGTGACATCGAAAGAAATATGGACGAAGCTCGGGACCATATACGCGTCCAAGGGACCTGCACGTAAGGCCACGCCGCTGAAGCAGATCGTTGTCCAACGAATGCCCAAACACGACGATGTGCGGGATCATCTGAGAAGATTTTTTGACGCAATCGATAAACTGAGCGAGGTGGACGTGATCGTCAACAACGACCTGCTGTCGATTCTCCTCCTGTACAGCCTACCATCTACATTTGAAAATTTCAGGTGCGCGATCGAATCTCGAGACGCATTACCAACTCCAGATGTGCTTCGAGTGAAGATAGTGGAAGAATACGACGCACGACACGGCGATCATCAAAGTACACCGAACGCGATGGTCGCGAAAACTCGCAAGACGCTTTTCCATAAAAGGAAAGAGAAGTCAAACGGCGGCGATCAGGAAAGCAACAAAGATCGAATCCTTTGATGTTTCAACTGCAAGAAACCGGGCCACAAAGCAAATGTGTGTCGAAGCGCGAAAAAGGGTCATGAAACGTCAAGACAGGCAGAACACTCGTCGCTATACATCACCAAAAATCAAGAATCGTGCAAAATGGTGCCGCGGTAAAACAGTGAGGAAACGAAACTGTGGTGTTTGGACAGTGGTTGCAGCTCGCACTTATGCAAAAAATTTGGACAGTTTCACGCGCATCGAGTCGAGCATCTCGGATAAATTGAACTTGGCCAACTCGGCGTCGGCCGAGGTCAAAGCAAAAGGTGTAGTGCAATTTGCCACACAAGTGTCGGGACGCAAAAGAACAGTCGACTTGAACAATACTTTACACGTACCAGACCTGCGCACAAATTTGCTGTCGGTCGGTCGGAAAAAGGTTATCGTGTGACTTTCGAGAAGACCGGAGCCAGCGTTTTTGACGCTGAAGGCAAGAGAATACTACAGGCATACAGAGCGGGCGGACTTTTTACATCCGGGAGACTCCCAATCATGAAAAGGCAAACGTTGCTGAATCGAGGCGATCCAAGAAGACCTCGCTCATGGAGTGGCACCGGAAGCTAGGGCATCTCAACGTGAAAGACTTACGCAAAGCAGTGAGGGACGGCACCATACAGGGACTCGAAATCGACAACATGAAGGAAAATTTTGAGTGCGAGACATGTATGCGCGGCAAGATGGCACGAAATCCAATCCCAAAGAAGTCCTTCAGACGCACCGAGCCGGGCGAATTAATCCACACAGACTTGTGCGGGCTCATGAAAGTCGCATCGAATGGTAAGGCATTGTACATTTTGACCTTCACAGATGACGCGACGCGGTGGTGCGAGGTGAGGTTCCTACGAAGCAAGGATGAGACGTTCGACGAATTCGTGGCATTTAAAGCAATGATTGAGACCTCCTTCAACAGAGAGATCAAAGCGGTTCAATCGGATGGAGGAACTGAGTACACAAACGCTCGGTTCAAGAACCTATTCAAGGATTCAGGAATTCAAAGACGCATCACCGTTCCCAACAATCCAGAACAAAACGGGGTGGCGGAACGAAAAAATCGCACCCTGGTGGAAACGGGAGATGCATGATACTTCAGTCAGGTATGGCACCTTCTTTTTGGGCGGAGGCCGTATCGACCGCGAATTACATCCGTAATCGCTGTCCCACCAGCAAGTTGGGCGGCATGACACCGTTCGAGCCTTGGACGGGAGAGGCGCCCGACGTCAGCAATATATTAGAGTTCGGCTGTACGGTCTACAGCTTAAAGCGGACAAAGGCTACCGGAAAGTTCGAAGCAAGAGCTAGAAAGGGGCATTTCCTGGGATTCGCGGAACACTCCAAAGCCTACCGGATCTGGATTCCGGAAGAACATAAGGTCGAGATATAGCGCGACATCAAGTTCGCCAGGAACGCCACCAACAACGCTTTCAACGAGGCGACCAATCCGAACGCAAAAGACAAATCTAAGCAAAGATCATCGAACACTCATCAAGAAAGGGACTCCGAAGCTAGCCCGTTACCCTTCTGCGAGACGGAAACTTCAATACCGCTCGAGATTAGGCCAGAGAATCTCAACTCGATTGACGAGGATGATGATGACGATTTTCTGAACGCTGAAGCAAATGAACAATTGGGATATTTATATATTTATTAGAATATTACAACAGTCAGAAAAAAATGAGGATTTATTACATCTTTTGTTTTTATTTATATTTATATATCTGCACATCGCTGTTGTCATGAAAAGCCAACTCGATCACGCTGTTTTAAAACATGCTGTGAGCGCTCTTCTCTCCAACACCCCTTCTCGCTTCAGCGTGTTCTTCCTCTCGTACTATTTCTTACTGCAGTCCCAGTAGTCCAGTGAATTTAAGAAATGGTTCTTTTGCCAAAGGTTTTGTTAGCAAATCTGCTAGCATCCTATCAGTTGGGCAATATTGTACATCTATCACACCTTTTTCCCGCAAATCTCTTTGATGATGATGACAAATATCAATGTGTTTGGTGCGCGCCCCGCATCTATCCGATTCTATGAGTCGAATACACCCTTGATTGTCCTCGTAAATAATAGTTGGTGTTGTTGCAGGAAAACCCATGTCTGCCAATAGTTCTCGTAGCCATAGTAACTCCTTACTTCCATGCGACGCAGCGATGTATTCCGCCTCCGTGGATGACATTGCCACGGAAGTTTGTTTCCGGCTTCACCACGCCACTGTACTTTTTCCTATTAGAAAAACGTACCCGCTTGTAGATTTTCTGTCCTTTCTGTCTCCAGTCCAGTCAGCGTCAACAAAACATTCAAGTACTGGGTTCCCACTTGAACAAAGTCTTAATTTCTTGTCAATTGTTGACGCAAGATAACGCATTATTCGCTTGACAGCTTTCCAATCGCGTTCTGTTGGTGCTTCCACGCATCTGCTCAATAAACTTACAGCTACCGCAATATCCGGCCTAGACACCGTAGCAATATATAATAGCGATCCGATAGCTTGTCTGTACCTGATATTGTTCGATAGTTTCTGGCTGTCGTCTGTCTTTGAAGCCAAGTAACCAGTTTCCATAGGAGTCGCTATCGGTTTTGTTTCAATTAGAGCATGGTCCTCTAACATCCTAGCAATTTTTCCTTTTTGATTAAGTAGAAATGATCCGTCTTCCTCGCGTTCAATTTGAATGCTAAGGTAATGACTCACATCTCCCAAATCTTTGATGTCAAAATAATGATTTAGTTCAGTACTTACTTGCTTTGTTATCTCCGCTGATGCACCCGCTACCAACAGATCATCGACATATAACAAAACATAAGTGAATCTTTTCTTTTCCTTCCTGGAAAACAAACATGGATCGGCATTTCCGCATTTAAATCCCAACTGATCCAACGCCTCTGTAGCTTTCTTATTCCATTCTCGTGCCGATTGTTTGAGACCATAGAGACTCTTTTGTAGCCTCAATACCTTGTTTTCGTGTCCAGGTTGCTCAAAACCAGGTGGTTGTTCCATATAAATCTCCTCGTTGAGATCACCATTCAGATATGCACTTTTCACATCCATTTGACGCACGTGTAAATTCTTCTGTGCTGCTATTACGAGTAGAACTCTAACGGTCTCATGCTTTACTACGGGAGCAAAAGTTTCGTCATAATCCTCTCCGTAGCGCTGAGAGAAACCTCTTGCGACCAAACGAGCTTTGTGCATGTAAATTCGACCTTCGCCATCTACCTTCACCTTGAAAACCCATTTGCATGTGATAGTCTTCTTTCCTGGAGGTAGATCAGTTAATTTCCATACCTGATGTTTGTGAAGAGATCGTATTTCCTCTTCTGCAGCTTTTATCCATTTTTGACGTTCTCGAAGTGGTAGCTCAAGTACTTCATTCCATGTTCTTGGTTCCTTTTTGAGAATTGTATGTACTTTGTAAACCAGCCGCTTTGGTGGCACACCTTTATTTGCGCGTTGTGAGGAACGGTTTGTTACTGATTGTAATTGATCAGTTGAGTGAGCTTCATGTTCCTCATTGGTGCTGTTTTCCAATTCATCGTCTTCCGAATATACATTATCCTCATTCATCGTCTTCATTTCAACAGAAATTACCCCTTCTGGTTCGATATTTCTCATATCTTTCTGTTCTAGACTTTGATTTGAAATTTGTTTCTTTACATCGCTCTCGATGATTCGTACTGATCGACTCATCCACACCCGATTTGTTTTTGGATCTAGAATACGGTAACCCTTGGTGTTACCATCATAGCCAACTAAAACACCTACTTCAGCTTTGTCGTCCCATTTTCTTCTCTTTGCTTTGGTATTAAAGAAAATATCTTTGAACCAAATACCCTGATATGACTTATATCAGGTTTCACGCCTGTGAATAATTCAATAGGAGTCTTCTCAATGCTACGGCTCGGTGTTCGGTTTTGCAAGTAAGCCGCGGTTAAAATTGCTTTACCCCAAAAACGATTATCTAGTCCAGCATCGAGCAACATACATTTGGCTGATTCGGTTAAGGATCTATTTTTCCGTTCGGCCACACCATTTTGTTGTGGAGTGTAGACGACCGTGAGTTGTTGCTGAATTCCTTTCTTTCGTAGGTAATTCTGCAACTCATGTGTAATATACTCCTTACCATTATCTGTGCGTAGAGCGGTAGGTTTTCGGCCGAATCTAGTCTCCATTGCTGAGACGTAATCTTGTATACCTTCCGATACTTGATCCTTTGATTTAACAAGTCGCACCACTGTAAATCGTGAGTAGTCGTCAATAATTGTTAGGAAATATCGATTACCACTTAGAGTAGCTGTCTGCATCGGTCCACACAAATCGGAATGTATAAGCCGCATCGGTTCCTTTTCTCTATTCTTGCTAGTAGGAAATTTTATTTGAGATAATTTACCTTTAATACAATCTTCGCAGATAATCTCGTCGCAACATGTTTTCATTTTTATTCCAGTGGCAAGATCTTCTTCAACCAGACGTTTAATTGCTGTAGTGTCTCTGTGACCTAACCTGCGGTGCCATTGGTGAAGACATGCTGTTTCACACGAGCAGACGCATCCGGCTCTGTTGTTTCCAGCTTAAACAAACTTCCGTCAGTGTTCGTCCTTGCAATGACCTGTTGATCCTGATAGAAAGTACAAGTATCATGCTCAAATACAACTCGGTAACCATGTTGAGTTATTCGTCGAACTGAAAGTAAACCCCCATCAAGTTGTGGAACATATAATACATCTTTAAGTTTTATATTTTGAATACGCCCGTTGGGCAACCCACAAGACAGCCAGCCCTCTCCAATTCCTGCTGCTTCAACTTGTGAACCATCTGCAAGATACACCGTTGTTTTGGTGTCACGTAGTGAATTAAAGAATGATCGTTTGCTCGTCATGTGACTTGTTGCACCTGAGTCAACGAACCACCCTTCAGTGTCCACCATGCGAACTCCATCTCTTACCTCGAAAGTGATGTGATTATGAGCCGCATTTTTTCTATCTTCGATTGAAGATTTTGCTGATTCTGATCCTGTCGTTTGCAGCTGCAATCACTTCTTGTAATAATAACAATTTACTTTGAGATGTCCTTGTTTGTTACAAAAGAAACATGTCCGCATTTCCTTGTTGCTGTTCTTTCCTCCTTTCTTGTTGTTACCATGTTGATGACCTTGACTATTCTTCCTAGTAGCTATGGCTGCTGATAGAAGCGCCGCTTCAACTCCTCCTTGGTTGGATTCGCAATTCTCCATGCGCCGTTGGTATTCATCCAATATTTTACCGGTGACATATTCAACAGTCAGGTCTGCTTCATCGCGACCCTCTAGTGCTGTGACAAGTCCCGAATACGATTCAGGAAGACTTACCAGTAATACTGCAACGACTTCCTCGTCTTCGAGTGACTTTCCAGACCCACGCAATAGTCCAACTATCTCCATAATGGAGTCAATGTGGTTGCTCATGGAACCGCTACGATAGTGTATGCTATACAATTTTCGCCGCAAGTATAGTCTGCTGCCAAAAGTTGAACGTTCATATTTTTTCGATAGTGCCTGCCACATATCGTAAGCATAATTAAAATGTGCGATGTGTACCAGCTGATGGTCATCAACACTTAGCGTAGTGTACGCCATTGCCCTATTATTGCATTTCTTCCATGCGTCACTTAATTCCTCCGGTTTCAATTCATTTACGACATCCCACAAATCGTCACGTATCAAAATAGCACGTAATTTTGTCTTCCAGTACACGTAATTTCCACCATTAAGTACCGAAATGTTCATTTTTGTACTGTCGTAAGCCATATTTACTTTATTTGAATCAACCGATTTCCAATAAATATTAATAATTACAGTTATTGCCTACCTGGGCCCATAAGCTATTGGGATATTTATATATTTATTAGAATATTACAACAGTCAGAAAAAAATGAGGATTTATTACATCTTTTGTTTTTATTTATATTTATATATCTGCACATCGCTGTTGTCATGAAAAGCCAACTCGATCACGCTGTTTTAAAACATGCTGTGAGCGCTCTTCTCTCCAACATGAACGTAACGACGTGACCGAAGATGAAGATCTTGGCGAACCTTTCAGAGGTTTTGAACCCGCTCCTGAGAAGGACATAGCAGACGTCGCAGTCGTGAAACGTGGACGGGGTAGACCTCGAAAAGTACTCACAGGAAGTCGAGGAAGGCCGAAGAAAGTTTATCCTACAGTCCCAGTCGATTCCGTCAACATCGCATACTTGGCAGAAGTTCCACTCAAGCCCGCTATGGAGAGCGCCGACGCAGACGAATGGAAACACACCATGGCCGATGAGTTTATCTCCTTGATCAAGAATGATACTTGGGACGTAGTCAATCGTCCAGGAGATGGAAGAGTCATCGGGAGCAGAATTGTACTACGAAACAAACACGGTGCAACCGGTCAGGTCACGAAGAGAAAAGCCAAGGTTGTAGCCAGGGGATTTTCCCAGCAACCAGGCGCTGATTTTGCCGAAACATTCGCGCCAGTTGCTCGACTCAGCTCCATACGCCTCGCAATCGCAATCGCCGCACACAAGAAAATGACAATTCGACAGTTCGACGTAGCAACCGCTTACTTAAACGGGTTTATAGACGAAAATATTTTCATGGAAGCTCCGCGCTACACCGTGGAGATATTGGAGCATATTATCGGAACAAGATGCGCTCCGCCTCAGATTATTACTAAAGCTGCAAGGATGCTCGAGAAACGGAAATCTGTGAACAAAGTGTGCAAAATGAAAAGGGCCTTGTACGTGTTGCGGCAGGCTGGACGTTGCTGGTACGAACGATTGAGTTCGGAGCTACTAAAACTCGGAGTCAAGCCGTGCCAAGGAGATCCATGTGTTTACGTGAGAAGATCTGGAAAAGATCAAGTTATCGTTGTGGTTTACGTTGACGATATCATTATCATGTCATGTGATCCTTCGAAAATCACCGAAATTTACAGATCTCTTGGAGACATTTTTGAGATCAAGGATTTAGGGCCGTTAAAGTACTGCCTCGGAATCGAATTTGCTCAAGACGACTCGGGGGTAATACTACGTCAGAAGGGATACATCGCGGACGTGCTGAAGCGTTTCGGCATGTCCGACTGCAAGGCTGTCTCGACGCCGATGGATTCAGGGACGAAACTCTCAAGATCGGACTCCGGAAATGGCGGAGAAGTTTTCCCTTACAGGGAGGTAATCGGGTCGCTAATGTATCTATCAGTGGCCACCCGCCCTGACATATCGCACGCCACAAGCGTACTAAGCCAGTTCAACGACTGTGCGGGAAAAGTACACTGGCAGGCGGCAAAACGGGTACTTCGTTATCTGCGAGGGACGCCCGACGTGGGAATTCACTTCCGTACGGCAGGAGATAAAGTGACCGGGTATGTGGATGCCGACTGGGCTTCCTGCGCCGAGGACAGACGATCATACACCGGATTCGCCTTCACGCTGAACAGCGGACCCGTTTCATGGGAATCGAAGAAACAGCGCACTGTTGCGTTATCTTTGACGGAGGCTGAGTATATGGCTCTCAGCGAAGCTTGTTAAGAAGCTATACATTTGCGCTGCATGCTCAGGGAGCTGACGACCCGCGAACAGCTTGCCGTGCAGATGTACAACGATAACATGGGGGCGAAGAAGTTAGCAGAAAACCCCATTTTTCATTCGCGGACTAAACACATCCAAGTGCGACACTACTTCGTTCGAGAGGCGCTACGGGAAGAAGAGGTGAAAGTCGACCATATGTCCACCGACAGGATGCCAGCAGACGTTTTCACAAAAGCATTATCGAAAACGAAGCACTGGAATTGCTTGAAGGTCATAGGAGTCTTGGAGCAAGAGCCTCGAACCAGCTAAATCGTTTGGCTGCAGTTCGGTTTGAGGAGGGCGTGTTAAGGATTGACACATTTCAAACCGCCCGCGCTAATTTAGGTTGGCAACACGACACCTTCTACGCCTGACGGCGCGTTCTTACAGACAGTAGAGTTGTTCACTTAAACACGCAAGATATTGTACACGCGCAAGTATACGCTAAATATATCATTTTAAAGCTCTATCACAAGTGTTGTGTGTTACGTTTCCTGTCCACCCTTCCATGCAACTCTAACAATATATACATATACACAATATAATTATTACCTATTATAAAAATAAACGTATATATACACATATCTATTTCATTATTATTAATATGTAATAATATATAGAAAATATATATCAATATAAAAACATATGAAACAGAAATAGGGAATATCTAGTAATTTATTACTGTAAGTAAAATGTATAATCATGTATGTTACATCACGTAATTTCTATAATGATAAAATAATTAAATATATAAATATTAAATTTGTATTATATGAATTAATAATTATTTATATATATATATATATATATATATATATATATATATATATCAGAAAAAAAAAATTAGGAGAAATCGCTGTTATAATATAAAAATGAAATATTAAATAAAGATTAATGAATACATTATTATTTAATCTTATGGTTTAATTAATTTATTAAGGGGACCCTTACTTTCTAAATCATAGAAAAATCTTTTTTTTACACTGAAATCTGTTCTTCAACTACATAAAAATATTCTTTTAAAAGCGTTTTGAAGAATTCGACGAATCAAAATAATTATAAACAAAATTATAATGGTGCTTCCGTATGAATAACAATTGAGCGCCAAGCATTAAATTTAATAATTTAGTATGGAAATTACTCCAAAAAGCTCATTTGCAAGCCTGAAAGTTGTAGAAAGTGCAGCATGGATATCAGCATGTGCTTTTAATAAAGGTTCCAGGACTTATCTGGCCATAATGGACCTAATGCGCATCAAAATTGGAGAGACTGCGATCACTTGGGTGGCAAAATTCGAATATCGCAGAGTAGTAGGAGAAGTAGTGAACAGTCAAAAGAAGGTCGAATTCAGGAAATAAGGCATTAGCAGATAGATTGGATCATTTGACAGAAAAAGAAGACCTTCAGTATTCACCAGGAATGGCTGATTAAGGGTAATAAATTGAAATGATGCATTTATATAAGTTTTACTTTTAAAGATTATTTTAATAAAACTTTACACGCGTTTATCTCGAAACTACTTTTTTTAAACTGGTCGTTGAATAATCCCAAGATCTACAATATAGATTTTAAAAAACTAAAATGCATTTTGTTTGTTATCAAATCTATTTTGGGGCAAACTCAAAAAGACCCTAAATATCCCTTTTTTTCTTTTGTATTTATGGGTATTTCCATCCAAATACAACCTCATTTTTACTTTCTTATACGAAGTATAAGTAAGTATTGTAATCATGAAAAATTTCGATCTCGAGATTTTAACGGAAATATACGTTTTGACCCTCCCTGAATCGATTCCGACTATTTTTGGAATGACGTCTGTCTGTGTGTGTGTGTGTGTGTGTGTGTGTGTGTCTGTATGTGTGTGTGTGTATGTTCTCTACAGCCTAAACGGTTGAAGCTAAAATTATGAAACTTTAAACTTAAGATTTGCATATGCCTGAGGTGTGCACCTTCTATTTTTGAAAATAATATTCAAAGCGAAAGAGCCTGTTTACTCTAGTCATTTTTTGCAATTTCTGCAATAACTCAAAAATGATTACAGTTACAGAAAAATTGCATGAGCAAAAATTAAAGGTATTACTATTAAGCACAACTTTTGTTTGAATATATTTTCCAAAAAGAGTAGTTTTTTCAAAATAAATTGTTGCTTATTATATATATTTTTACATAAATCGTATCATCTGCGCCTGTCAATTTTTTAACAAAATAGACTTAAATAATTTGAAGTTTGACATTTTATATTTATTTTAAGAAATATATTTACTGTAAAAGCGATCTAAAGGTTAGAACAAATATTATAAATTAGAAAAATAATGTAACTACGATATGGTTTAACCCATAAGCGTATAAGAAAGTTCGGTGCATGACACTGCAGATATTTTGATATAAAGTGAAAATTAGAAAAAACCTATTAAAAGAATTTAAAAAATAAACTTTTTTTAGGTTTGCCCCGAGCAAAAAGGTCTCAAAAGTATAAATCATCATGAGTTTCCAATTTATCTTTCCCAGGATTCCCAGAAAATCTACGACCGTCTAAAATGTCTCTTTTATAAGACGCCCTCTGCCGCTGCCTGTAAGATGCCAAATGGGCAAAAAATTTACTTATAAAATTCTAATTAAATTGCATAAAAAAGTGCTAAAATATTTTTTGGAAAATATACAATAGATTTTTCAAAAAAAATTTTTTTTAATTGTATTTTTTGTCGATTTAGAAAGTAAGGGTTAAATAATTAAAATACATTTTTTTAAAATATAATAATAAATGAATTAATTTTATTAATCAATAAAATATTTCATATATTATTAAATTTTATAAAATTTAAATTAATTAATTTAATATTTATATACATTAAAATTTAAAAACCGGTTTCATTAATATTTTAGGTAAATTCATACCATATTGAGCCAAGATACAATATATATCCAATATTTATTTTATATTGGCTTGGTATTTGGTGCTACTGGGGTAACTTATGATGATAAAAATGTATATGGTTCTAAGTTGAAGTTCTCTTGTTGGATGTAGTTGAATAATGGCCTTTGTTGACAAATTCTTTATTGGTAACACCTACAGACGTTTCTAATAGCGGTAAAAAATATTTTGTCAAAATAAATGTTCGGAAATCAAAGATGCATTAAGAGTGTTGTTTGCACATATGAATAGTTTATAAATAATTACGAGTAAAATAAAATTTGTAAAGTAGACATTGATTATGTTATTCTCTGGTGTGGATTCGAATATGTCCGCCGTGCAAATTCTTGGTTGCACACCGAGCAAGTTAAGGGTCTCTCATGTGTATGGATACGCATGTTAGTGGTCAAACGGCACTTGCGACTAAATGAACGTTTGCAAATTTTACATTTGTATGTTTTTTAGCCGGTGTGGCTTCGAATATGGCTAGTTAGGTGATTCTTCTGTGCAAATTCTTGGTTGCACACTGAGGAAGTGAAGGCCTTCTCATGGGTATGGATACGCATATGTCTGGTCAAATTGCTCTTGTTACTAAATGAAAGTTTGCAAATTGTACATTTGTATGGTTTCTTTCCGGTGTGGGTTCGAATATGTTTGGTAAGGTTACACTTATGTGCAAATCTTTAGCTGCATACCGAACAAGTGAAGGATTTATCATGTGTATGTATACGCATGTGAATATTTAAACTGTCCTTCCGACTAAATGAACGTTTGCAAGTTTTACACTTGTATGGTTTCTCTCCGGTGTGGGTTCGAAAATGTCCGTTTAGATATTTCTTCTGTGCAAATTTACGATTGCAAACTGTACTTGTGAAGGGTTTCTTTTCATTAAGAATGCACATGTGAGTAGTCAAATTAGTATTTACTCCAGAGGAACGTGTGCAAATTCTATTATTTTTGGGTTTTTGCCCGGTGTGGGTTCGAAAATGTTAAGTTAGGTTACCTTTCTGTGCATAGTCACGGTTGCACACTGAGAACGATTGCTCCTCGGTATGGATGCGTTTGCCGTTATCTTACCCATCCTGCTCTTTTGAATGCTGTTTTAAGGGTGACAAACTTTTATAGAGATTTGCAACACCTGTATCTTCTTCCGTTGAATTTATTCCTTTCACAATTTCTTTACAGGAGTTGGTTTCGGCTTCAACATCAATTTTATGCTCTGTAAAGTCCATTTCTTGCTCAAGTTCAATCTTAATTTCGTTTTCAGTTAATGGACATTGCAAATTTTGTGTATAACAATTTTGATTATCATTTTCATAAGTAAAACTATTTTTATGATCGTCTATAATTGTTATATTGCTGATAGAGATCATGTTCGCTGTGCTATGGAAAATTTTCACTGAATGGCTTCGCAATCTCTCATCCGATTCACAACACTTTTGGACGAATTTATAAAATTGGATCATTTCTTTTATGCAACCATAACATCTTATTTATACTGCGTATAAGAATGTATTGTAATCATGAAAAATGTCGATGTTGAGATGTCAACGGAAATATACGTCTTTGACATCCGTCTGTGTATGTGTGTGATAGATTGTGGGTCTGCGTGTCTGTGTGTTGCTGTGTGCGCATCTATACGGTTGAAGGTAAAATTATGATACGTTAAACTTAAGATTTATATATGCCTTGCAAGTGCACCTCCTATTTATGAAATAAATATTCAAAACGGTAGTGCTTGTGTAAGTATGTAACGTACACCTGATGATGATTTTATAAAAGTCGTACCAGTCGTACTTTTAAATAAAGAAACTGTGAAGTAAATGTTATTCTAAACTAACTACTCAGCTTTATGTTTCTAAACTTATTTCAATTGGTTCATATTGCATTTAAAAATATCTGTAAAGTCCTAAACCCGTGTGACACAATGATTAAGTCAATATTGAATTAAATATTGAATTTGATATGGAATCAGAGCTTTTGGATATCAAATTCAGTACAGAATTCAAATTTAATAGGACTGAAACTGCGTAAACCGCGTGCGCCGTGTACTGCGATTTATTTTTTTGGAGGAGGTTAGTTTCAGTTTCATCAGCTATAATTAGATTGTTAAGCTGGTCAATAAAAGTAAGATATCTTCCTCGTTATTATCGTAAAATTCCATTATTATTATGCTATAAAATTATTGTAATAGCAGAGACCGGTCAAATCCAATAAGTTTTGAAAATATAAAACAGAGTGCAGCACTGCAATAAGTCAATAATTCTGGCATGTGCCGTACACAATTTATATATAAAAGTTTACACACGTATCAAACACATTATTTTTAAATATCAAATTCAATACTGAATAGTCGGAATCGTTTCATTGAATGTTAAAAGGCATATTTCCGTTAAAATCTCGAAAAAAATTTCAAGATGACAATTTATTGCGTATAAGAATGTAAAAAGTTTATTTCTTCTCTTTTCTGTCCAATAAATGTTTTTAACAATTCGTACTGATGGATCTAAGCCAATATTGTAAATGGCTCAAATATGGTTTACATGTAACATTATAAATATGATTACCATAATTTATATCCCTAAGTGATATTTCCTGATGCTCCTTGCTACTCTCTGGTGTACTTATAACACTTATAGTTGGTATATACAGAAAATTTTAGTCCTATATTTATTATTTATTTATTTGAACAATGTAGCTATAATGCTAATTGAAAAGGGTGTGAATTCAGACTAAATCCCTTAACTTCGAATTATCTTGTATATCAACAAAAATCCAAGATATACATTCGAAGAAGTTGTCGAATTGGCACAACATGAACAAACTGCGAATAGCAGATTGTTAAGAAGAAATAATGCGAAAAAGGCGAGAGCATTTTTACAATAGGTAACTCCAAATGAGCAATATTATCCGCAAAGACGGAATAGTAATTTAAACGAGTAACATTATATAAATTGTCAACTGCTCATAAACGGAAATAATATTTCCGGCTCAATGCTAATTGAAGAATTGTGAACATTCATTTGATTGTATGGTATGTGAGGAAATCTTACCAATTCAAACTGCAAGTTTGCTAGGTCGGGATGTTTTAATACTATTCGATGGATAAGAAAAACTAAAAATGTGAGATTATGAATTGAAGAATCAGATTGTACCCTATTTAGAGAAATTGAACAGAATGTAAAGACAAATTTCAAAGCATTTCCTTTGAAAATTGGTTAATGAGGAGGATGAATATAGTAAAAAAGAATATAGTTTAAGGGTGTAAAACATTAAATGTGGAAGAAATAGAAGGTGATTTTTTTGATGCACCAGAAGCTTTGCGAATGAACCGTGGAATAGCGGTTTGGAGTAAAAGAACATTGTATAAAAAACAATATGTCTTTAGAATTGGTTGTAGTCTGTATAAACAGAAATGGTCTAGAATTAAGAAAATATTAAAACTCATTTATAAAGATACCAGTTGATCACATGAAAAAGCCAGTTATGCAAAAACTAGAACTAGTGAAAAAAGCGATACAAGAAAGTACGCAGTCAAACAGATTTAAAAACTGTGGTAAAAATGAGAAGAAAGAAGAAATTATGGATAAAGAAGATTGTTCTGTAGTCAAATCAAGGAAGATGCAAGAGAAGCCTAGAGTAAATATTTCGAGGAGATTGGAACTGAAGACAGTTTTAAAGCCAGAAACAACCAAAAGCCATAAATCCATCTCCATTACGGTCAATAATGACTGATAACAAAGATGGAGGTTTAGACTGATCAATTGATATACCGCCTAGATGTCAGTTCGTGTGTGAATCCTGTGCAGAATATGTTAGTGGAACCCGTTGAAATTAAAAAACCGACAATTACGGTTTGTGTTTCATACAATATAGTCAAATTACCTAAGAACACCGTAATCTTCATGTACGTAGATTACGAAAATAATAACCTTTTCAGAATGAGCCAATCAGAATTTTTGCAAATTGGGAAAATGTACAAAATAGCGCTAATTCCTTGCTCTATTCCAATTCATTTTGCAGCGGATTGCTGTGTATTATATCATATATGAAAGCCGAAAGTTCGTAGATAATGAAAAAGTTTTTAATTTTCAAAACCACAGTCAACTTTATAGGAAAATTAATCGAATTAACTTCAATATTTTATTCTCACAAATATGCTCAATTAGACCACCAATAACGCATTTAAACAATACCCAAAATACATAAAACTTAGCTTTTTATTGTTTCAAAAGTAATTTTCATAATATTTTACAGAATTATTATAGTTTACAGTGGCGTAGCAAGACCTTTGTGGGCCGATGTGCCGCTGGTATTAAGTGGCGCTTCGTTATACCTTGTTTTATTTAAAATTTTAATGTTCTTTTGGCTCATTTTAAGATTTAAATGTCATTTTAATTTTTTTAATTTATGTCTGTTTGTGCCTAATTCGAAAAAAACTTTCAAATAAAAGTTGTTATATTTTTATGAAAATCAAAATTATTTAAAATGATTTTTTGTTAAAATGCAATTTGTATTTTCAAAATCAATAAATTAAAGTGAAATGCCTAAAGAAACAACTTGCCAGGAAATATATATGTATGTACCTTATAATTATAATTTGTGTTCCATGATCTAATTGTCTTTTCCCTAGATTTAGAAATTAGGAGGTCGCAAATATATTAATTCTTTTTTAAAATGTAAATAACGAAATGCAATAGACACATTGAATGTTGGCGTAACTATGCAATAAGCGCCTGTCTGAACAAGTCTGAATTCCTATTGACATACATATTATCAATTTGTATAATTTACATTGTTAATATTTAATTGAAAGGTTACCAGACCTTGAGTGCAATTGTTTTAAAACTACGTTAGAAATTTCATTTGTTCTAATTTATCATAAGGTAAGTTTAAAATTTTTTTTTTATGTTTTATACATGTCTAATATAGTATAAACTTAGAAGTGTTAGCTGTTTAACCTTTAGATTACCGGGATGACGCCTTGAGTTTAGTCTTTTGGGCATGGCCCAAACTCACTTTTTAATAGAAAAACTGGGCTTTTGAAATTTCTCAAATCCCGGTCCTCTAAAGGTTAATAAAAGTTTCAAAAATGAGTCACAGAACATAGTGACATACGAAACAGCTGCTCGTTTTCAAGTGTGTCAAACAATGGTTTTGTGAAAGCGAAATGATTTAATATATAAAGACTTAGAAGAAACCACACGGAAAGAAATAAGTATGTGGGTAAAAATTTCAAATAGGATAATTAATGTAACTTTGGCAACGAGATATGTATCATTTAGAGGACATTTTGATTCTTTAGACGCTGAAGTCGGTTCAGAAAATTTCTTAAATATTATTAAACTTTTAGCATATTATGCCCCAATTTTAAATAATTTAATTAGTGATAAGCGTCACAAAATATATTACCTAAGCTAGCAAATACAAAATGAAATTATTGGGTCATGAAGCAAAAAAAAAAAAAATTGTTAAGGATATTAAAAATTCTCCATTTTTTAGTGTCATAATCGATGATACTCAGGATATAAGTAAGGTTGACCAGTAAGCTGTCCGCATTCGCCATGTTCAAATAAATGAAAATGCCGGATTCCAAATACACGAATTTATAAAAATAGCAGAACAAACAGCTGAAACTTTGCAAAATTGTTTCATTAAAATTTTTTGAGGAAAATGCACTAGCTATTTCAAAGTTGCGGGACAAGTTTACGATGGTGCAGCAAATATGAAAGTTGCTTATAATGGACTTATGGATTATACTAGCCAGGCACTGAAAAGTGAACCTATATTTGTGAATTTGTTTCTCGATTATTGATCAATGCATTAAAATGAATTTTTGAGGCATTATTATATATGTATTAAGGAATACAAAACTATTTTTTATTTAAAATTACGATACAAAATGGCGTCGTGCCACCAAGTAACTTGAACAAATGTTTTTTTCTAGGAGAAAATCGGCGTGCAACGTATCAGTCACCATACACCACTTATGCCGGGTTTATACAGAAAAAATTAACGCTACATTTAACATTAGCGCTACATTTAAGGCTAAGAAAAAGATAAACACCATGCTAACCAATGTTGCCGTTTATACAGAATTTAAGACTACATTTCTTTTTAACGCTAAGCTAACAAGTTGGCCAACTTTTATCTTTCTTACTCAGAGAGATGAACAAAACCTCGTTCTTTCTTTGCCTAAGATCAGTTCAGTTTGAAAAACGCATCTGCGCAAGCGTGACCGGGTGCAAGTACAACATGACAGTACAGTTTGTAGCTCTTTTTGCATTCGCATTTGTTTACCTGCTATATTGTTGTTTATTATTGTTATTTTAACATAATGGACGGTGAATTGATTGATAGTGTCGAAAAATACGCTATATTGATATGATAAGCGAAGTGTAGGCTTCCGCAATAAAACTAGTAAAGAAAATACATGGAGAAGTGTTTCCGAAGTCATGGGGCTAAAAGGTATGTGATATGCAACTATATTTTAAAATTGGACGATGTTGTAATTTTAAATATATTCTAGTTCCAGAGTGTGAATCCCGGTGGGTGACTTTGCGGTCTCACTAAGCGACTGAGAGGAATAAACTGTTCGAGTCATCTGCAGATGCAAGCATCGAAGGTGCATGTCTATCGTTGGCAGAATACTATAGTGCCAAAAGGACCGAAGAGGACCCCGACATATTTGGGAAAAGCGTTGGCGTATTAATGAAAAATATGTCGCCAACCGCGAAGAAACGTAGGCAAAAGAAGAATATGCATATAGTTTTTGGGTTGGACAGCGAGTAGATTATATAAATATATTAGTTAAATACTTTTTATTATATTGTTTTATTTAAAAATACTTCCAGTTTCTTTTCCTATTTTCCGCAAACACAATTCACATTTGTTATATACGAGTTTGGCAGGTACTGAGGTTAACATAAGTTGAAATAACTTCTAAATCAACTATAATAATGTATTGAACCGAAATAATATAACTAAAATACAAAATCATTTTAATTTAATAGTCTTTCGGCATAGAACCTTTTTCGATAAGAGATTTTTGCCATGGTACTGAACCAAAATAACTAGCCAAATGTTCTCTGTAATCATGTTCCGAATCCATTTTTATTTAAAAGAAATGGAAACTACTATATGTATCGCAAAAGGAAAATTGTTTTCGAAAATCATAAAAATATAGCCTCAAAAAACAAGTTGACACTTGCAAATGTCAAACACGAAAACCAGTATGCGCATGCGTTAATTTTGTTAGCTTAGGCTGTATAAACGCCAGTTCTTCTTGTTAGTAAAATGCAGCGTTAAATGTAGCGTTAATGTTAAATGTAGCGTAAATTTTTTCTGTATAAACCCACCATTAAGGCAAAAATAATTCCTTAATCTACATTTGTTTTTCTTTAGAAGTAGATAACATTATAAAAAAAATTTTGAAATTTCACAAATTGGGATCATTACATTTGTTTTTTAATTTTTTGACAAAAAATCGACATTAATTTGATTATTGCAAATGTAATTATGTATCAATCTTAACAATCATATGTACTTCAATAGGTCATCTATCTAAGAAGTTACAATTGAAATTTAAAAAGAATAGTTTCGAGAAAAACGCGTTTTAAGATGAACGCGTAACTCGGAGTATCACGTGGAACTGCTTGCTGCGTGTTTATCATTATTATAACGGTAGCTTGATGAATTTTGTGAAGATTTTCGATTTAACAGTTTAGAAGATAATTTTAGGATAAACATTTTTAACGCTACGTTAGATATTATAATTGCACAATTTAAATAAATAAATTATTTGGAGTAATTTTCCCAGAATATTTAAAACAATTATTATTATTATTACTATTATTACTATTATTACTATTATTACTATTATTACTATTATTACTGTTATTACTATTATTACTATTATTACTGTTATTACTGTTATTACTGTTATTACTGTTATTACTGTTATTACTGTTATTACTGTTATTACTGTTATTACTGTTATTACTGTTATTACTGTTATTACTGTTATTACTGTTATTACTGTTATTACTGTTATTACTGTTATTACTGTTATTACTGTTATTACTGTTATTACTGTTATTACTGTTATTACTGTTATTACTGTTATTACTGTTATTACTGTTATTACTGTTATTACTGTTATTACTGTTATTACTGTTATTACTGTTATTACTGTTATTACTGTTATTACTGTTATTACTGTTATTACTGTTATTACTGTTATTACTGTTATTACTGTTATTACTGTTATTACTGTTATTACTGTTATTACTGTTATTACTGTTATTACTGTTATTACTGTTATTACTGTTATTACTGTTATTACTGTTATTACTGTTATTACTGTTATTACTGTTATTACTGTTATTACTGTTATTACTGTTATTACTGTTATTACTGTTATTACTGTTATTACTGTTATTACTGTTATTACTGTTATTACTGTTATTACTGTTATTACTGTTATTACTGTTATTACTGTTATTACTGTTATTACTGTTATTACTGTTATTACTGTTATTACTGTTATTACTGTTATTACTGTTATTACTGTTATTACTGTTATTACTGTTATTACTGTTATTACTGTTATTACTGTTATTACTGTTATTACTGTTATTACTGTTATTACTGTTATTACTGTTATTACTGTTATTACTGTTATTACTGTTATTACTGTTATTACTGTTATTACTGTTATTACTGTTATTACTGTTATTACTGTTATTACTGTTATTACTGTTATTACTGTTATTACTGTTATTACTGTTATTACTGTTATTACTGTTATTACTGTTATTACTGTTATTACTGTTATTACTGTTATTACTGTTATTACTGTTATTACTGTTATTACTGTTATTACTGTTATTACTGTTATTACTGTTATTACTGTTATTACTGTTATTACTGTTATTACTGTTATTACTGTTATTACTGTTATTACTGTTATTACTGTTATTACTGTTATTACTGTTATTACTGTTATTACTGTTATTACTGTTATTACTGTTATTACTGTTATTACTGTTATTACTGTTATTACTGTTATTACTGTTATTACTGTTATTACTGTTATTACTGTTATTACTGTTATTACTGTTATTACTGTTATTACTGTTATTACTGTTATTACTGTTATTACTGTTATTACTGTTATTACTGTTATTACTGTTATTACTGTTATTACTGTTATTACTGTTATTACTGTTATTACTGTTATTACTGTTATTACTGTTATTACTGTTATTACTGTTATTACTGTTATTACTGTTATTACTGTTATTACTGTTATTACTGTTATTACTGTTATTACTGTTATTACTGTTATTACTGTTATTACTGTTATTACTGTTATTACTGTTATTACTGTTATTACTGTTATTACTGTTATTACTGTTATTACTGTTATTACTGTTATTACTGTTATTACTGTTATTACTGTTATTACTGTTATTACTGTTATTACTGTTATTACTGTTATTACTGTTATTACTGTTATTACTGTTATTACTGTTATTACTGTTATTACTGTTATTACTGTTATTACTGTTATTACTGTTATTACTGTTATTACTGTTATTACTGTTATTACTGTTATTACTGTTATTACTGTTATTACTGTTATTACTGTTATTACTGTTATTACTGTTATTACTGTTATTACTGTTATTACTGTTATTACTGTTATTACTGTTATTACTGTTATTACTGTTATTACTGTTATTACTGTTATTACTGTTATTACTGTTATTACTGTTATTACTGTTATTACTGTTATTACTGTTATTACTGTTATTACTGTTATTACTGTTATTACTGTTATTACTGTTATTACTGTTATTACTGTTATTACTGTTATTACTGTTATTACTGTTATTACTGTTATTACTGTTATTACTGTTATTACTGTTATTAACTGTTATTACTGTTATTACTGTTATTACTGTTATTACTGTTATTACTGTTATTACTGTTATTACTGTTATTACTGTTATTACTGTTATTACTGTTATTACTGTTATTACTGTTATTACTGTTATTACTGTTATTACTGTTATTACTGTTATTACTGTTATTACTGTTATTACTGTTATTACTGTTATTACTGTTATTACTGTTATTACTGTTATTACTGTTATTACTGTTATTACTGTTATTACTGTTATTACTGTTATTACTGTTATTACTGTTATTACTGTTATTACTGTTATTACTGTTATTACTGTTATTACTGTTATTACTGTTATTACTGTTATTACTGTTATTACTGTTATTACTGTTATTACTGTTATTACTGTTATTACTGTTATTACTGTTATTACTGTTATTACTGTTATTACTGTTATTACTGTTATTACTGTTATTACTGTTATTACTGTTATTACTGTTATTACTGTTATTACTGTTATTACTGTTATTACTGTTATTACTGTTATTACTGTTATTACTGTTATTACTGTTATTACTGTTATTACTGTTATTACTGTTATTACTGTTATTACTGTTATTACTGTTATTACTGTTATTACTGTTATTACTGTTATTACTGTTATTACTGTTATTACTGTTATTACTGTTATTACTGTTATTACTGTTATTACTGTTATTACTGTTATTACTGTTATTACTGTTATTACTGTTATTACTGTTATTACTGTTATTACTGTTATTACTGTTATTACTGTTATTACTGTTATTACTGTTATTACTGTTATTACTGTTATTACTGTTATTACTGTTATTACTGTTATTACTGTTATTACTGTTATTACTGTTATTACTGTTATTACTGTTATTACTGTTATTACTGTTATTACTGTTATTACTGTTATTACTGTTATTACTGTTATTACTGTTATTACTGTTATTACTGTTATTACTGTTATTACTGTTATTACTGTTATTACTGTTATTACTGTTATTACTGTTATTACTGTTATTACTGTTATTACTGTTATTACTGTTATTACTGTTATTACTGTTATTACTGTTATTACTGTTATTACTGTTATTACTGTTATTACTGTTATTACTGTTATTACTGTTATTACTGTTATTACTGTTATTACTGTTATTACTGTTATTACTGTTATTACTGTTATTACTGTTATTACTGTTATTACTGTTATTACTGTTATTACTGTTATTACTGTTATTACTGTTATTACTGTTATTACTGTTATTACTGTTATTACTGTTATTACTGTTATTACTGTTATTACTGTTATTACTGTTATTACTGTTATTACTGTTATTACTGTTATTACTGTTATTACTGTTATTACTGTTATTACTGTTATTACTGTTATTACTGTTATTACTGTTATTACTGTTATTACTGTTATTACTGTTATTACTGTTATTACTGTTATTACTGTTATTACTGTTATTACTGTTATTACTGTTATTACTGTTATTACTGTTATTACTGTTATTACTGTTATTACTGTTATTACTGTTATTACTGTTATTACTGTTATTACTGTTATTACTGTTATTACTGTTATTACTGTTATTACTGTTATTACTGTTATTACTGTTATTACTGTTATTACTGTTATTACTGTTATTACTGTTATTACTGTTATTACTGTTATTACTGTTATTACTGTTATTACTGTTATTACTGTTATTACTGTTATTACTGTTATTACTGTTATTACTGTTATTACTGTTATTACTGTTATTACTGTTATTACTGTTATTACTGTTATTACTGTTATTACTGTTATTACTGTTATTACTGTTATTACTGTTATTACTGTTATTACTGTTATTACTGTTATTACTGTTATTACTGTTATTACTGTTATTACTGTTATTACTGTTATTACTGTTATTACTGTTATTACTGTTATTACTGTTATTACTGTTATTACTGTTATTACTGTTATTACTGTTATTACTGTTATTACTGTTATTACTGTTATTACTGTTATTACTGTTATTACTGTTATTACTGTTATTACTGTTATTACTGTTATTACTGTTATTACTGTTATTACTGTTATTACTGTTATTACTGTTATTACTGTTATTACTGTTATTACTGTTATTACTGTTATTACTGTTATTACTGTTATTACTGTTATTACTGTTATTACTGTTATTACTGTTATTACTGTTATTACTGTTATTACTGTTATTACTGTTATTACTGTTATTACTGTTATTACTGTTATTACTGTTATTACTGTTATTACTGTTATTACTGTTATTACTGTTATTACTGTTATTACTGTTATTACTGTTATTACTGTTATTACTGTTATTACTGTTATTACTGTTATTACTGTTATTACTGTTATTACTGTTATTACTGTTATTACTGTTATTACTGTTATTACTGTTATTACTGTTATTACTGTTATTACTGTTATTACTGTTATTACTGTTATTACTGTTATTACTGTTATTACTGTTATTACTGTTATTACTGTTATTACTGTTATTACTGTTATTACTGTTATTACTGTTATTACTGTTATTACTGTTATTACTGTTATTACTGTTATTACTGTTATTACTGTTATTACTGTTATTACTGTTATTACTGTTATTACTGTTATTACTGTTATTACTGTTATTACTGTTATTACTGTTATTACTGTTATTACTGTTATTACTGTTATTACTGTTATTACTGTTTATTACTGTTATTACTGTTATTACTGTTATTACTGTTATTACTGTTATTACTGTTATTACTGTTATTACTGTTATTACTGTTATTACTGTTATTACTGTTATTACTGTTATTACTGTTATTACTGTTATTACTGTTATTACTGTTATTACTGTTATTACTGTTATTACTGTTATTACTGTTATTACTGTTATTACTGTTATTACTGTTATTACTGTTATTACTGTTATTACTGTTATTACTGTTATTACTGTTATTACTGTTATTACTGTTATTACTGTTATTACTGTTATTACTGTTATTACTGTTATTACTGTTATTACTGTTATTACTGTTATTACTGTTATTACTGTTATTACTGTTATTACTGTTATTACTGTTATTACTGTTATTACTGTTATTACTGTTATTACTGTTATTACTGTTATTACTGTTATTACTGTTATTACTGTTATTACTGTTATTACTGTTATTACTGTTATTACTGTTATTACTGTTATTACTGTTATTACTGTTATTACTGTTATTACTGTTATTACTGTTATTACTGTTATTACTGTTATTACTGTTATTACTGTTATTACTGTTATTACTGTTATTACTGTTATTACTGTTATTACTGTTATTACTGTTATTACTGTTATTACTGTTATTACTGTTATTACTGTTATTACTGTTATTACTGTTATTACTGTTATTACTGTTATTACTGTTATTACTGTTATTACTGTTATTACTGTTATTACTGTTATTACTGTTATTACTGTTATTACTGTTATTACTGTTATTACTGTTATTACTGTTATTACTGTTATTACTGTTATTACTGTTATTACTGTTATTACTGTTATTACTGTTATTACTGTTATTACTGTTATTACTGTTATTACTGTTATTACTGTTTGTTATTACTGTTATTACTGTTATTACTGTTATTACTGTTATTACTGTTATTACTGTTATTACTGTTATTACTGTTATTACTGTTATTACTGTTATTACTGTTATTACTGTTATTACTGTTATTACTGTTATTACTGTTATTACTGTTATTACTGTTATTACTGTTATTACTGTTATTACTGTTATTACTGTTATTACTGTTATTACTGTTATTACTGTTATTACTGTTATTACTGTTATTACTGTTATTACTGTTATTACTGTTATTACTGTTAATTACTGTTATTACTGTTATTACTGTTATTACTGTTATTACTGTTATACTGTTATTACTGTTATTACTGTTATTACTGTTATTACTGTTATTACTGTTATTACTGTTATTACTGTTATTACTGTTATTACTGTTATTACTGTTATTACTGTTATTACTGTTATTACTGTTATTACTGTTATTACTGTTATTACTGTTATTACTGTTATTACTGTTATTACTGTTATTACTGTTATTACTGTTATTACTGTTATTACTGTTATTACTGTTATTACTGTTATTACTGTTATTACTGTTATTACTTGTTATTACTGTTATTACTGTTATTACTGTTATTACTGTTATTACTGTTATTACTGTTATTACTGTTATTACTGTTATTACTGTTATTACTGTTATTACTGTTATTACTGTTATTACTGTTATTACTGTTATTACTGTTATTACTGTTATTACTGTTATTACTGTTATTACTGTTATTACTGTTATTACTGTTATTACTGTTATTACTGTTATTACTGTTATTACTGTTATTACTGTTATTACTGTTATTACTGTTATTACTGTTATTACTGTTATTACTGTTATTACTGTTATTACTGTTATTACTGTTATTACTGTTATTACTGTTATTACTGTTATTACTGTTATTACTGTTATTACTGTTATTACTGTTATTACTGTTATTACTGTTATTACTGTTATTACTGTTATTACTGTTATTACTGTTATTACTGTTATTACTGTTATTACTGTTATTACTGTTATTACTGTTATTACTGTTATTACTGTTATTACTGTTATTACTGTTATTACTGTTATTACTGTTATTACTGTTATTACTGTTATTACTGTTATTACTGTTATTACTGTTATTATAGTTATTACTGTTATTACTGTTATTACTGTTATTATTGTTATTACTGTTATTAACTGTTATTACTGTTGATTACTGTTATTACTGTTATTACTGTTATTACTGTTATTACTGTTATTACTGTTATTACTGTTATTACTGTTATTACTGTTATTACTGTTATTACTGTTATTACTGTTATTACTGTTATTACTGTTATTACTGTTATTACTGTTATTACTGTTATTACTGTATTACTGTTATTACTGTTATTACTGTTATTACTGTATTACTGTTATTACTGTTATTACTGTTATTACTGTTATTACTGTTATTACTGTTATTACTGTTATTACTGTTATTACTGTTATTACTGTTATTACTGTTATTACTGTTATTACTGTTATTACTGTTATTACTGTTATTACTGTTATTACTGTTATTACTGTTATTACTGTTATTACTGTTATTACTGTTATTACTGTTATTACTGTTATTAACTGTTATTACTGTTATTACTGTTATTACTGTTATTACTGTTATTACTGTTATTACTGTTATTACTGTTATTACTGTTATTACTGTTATTACTGTTATTACTGTTATTACTGTTATTACTGTTATTACTGTTATAACTGTTATTACTGTTATAACTGTTATAACTGTTATAACTGTTATAACTGTTATAACTGTTATAACTGTTATTACTGTTATTAACTGTTATAACTGTTATTACTGTTATTACTGTTACTTACTGTTATTACTGTTATACTGTTATAACTGTTATAACTGTTATTACTGTTATAACTGTTATTACTGTTATTACTGTTATAACTGTTATTACTGTTATTACTGTTATTACTGTTATTACTGTTATGTATTACTGTTATTACTGTTATTACTGTTATTACTGTTTAATACTGTTATTACTGTTATTACTGTTATAACTGTTATTACTGTTATAACTGTTATTACTGTTATTACTGTTATAACTGTTATAACTGTTATAACTGTTATAACTGTTATTACTGTTATTACTGTTATTACTGTTATTACTGTTATTACTGTTATTACTGTTATTACTGTTATTACTGTTATTACTGTTATTACTGTTATTACTGTTATTACTGTTATTACTGTTATTACTGTTATTACTGTTATTACTGTTATTACTGTTATTACTGTTATTACTGTTATTACTGTTATTACTGTTATACTGTTATTACTGTTATTACTGTTATTACTGTTATTACTGTTATTACTGTTATTACTGTTATTACTGTTATTACTGTTATTACTGTTATTACTGTTATTACTGTTATTACTGTTATACTGTTATTACTGTTATTACTGTTATTACTGTTATTACTGTTATTACTGTTATTACTGTTATAACTGTTATTACTGTTATTACTGTTATTACTGTTATTACTGTTATAACTGTTATAACTGTTATTACTGTTATAACTGTTATTACTGTTATTACTGTTATTACTGTTATTACTGTTATTACTGTTATTACTGTTATTACTGTTATTACTGTTATTACTGTTATTACTGTTATTACTGTTATTACTGTTATACTGTTATTACTGTTATTACTGTTATTACTGTTATTACTGTTATTACTGTTATTACTGTTATTACTGTTATTACTGTTATTACTGTTATTACTGTTATTACTGTTATTACTGTTATTACTGTTATTACTGTTATTACTGTTATTACTGTTATTACTGTTATTACTGTTATTACTGTTATTACTGTTATTACTGTTATTACTGTTATTACTGTTATTACTGTTATTACTGTTATTACTGTTATTACTGTTATTACTGTTATTACTGTTATTACTGTTATTACTGTTATTACTGTTATTACTGGTTATTACTGTTATTACTGTTATTACTGTTATTACTGTTATTACTGTTATTACTGTTATTACTGTTATTACTGTTATTACTGTTATTACTGTTATTACTGTTATTACTGTTATTACTGTTATTACTGTTATTACTGTTATTACTGTTATTACTGTTATTACTGTTATTACTGTTATTACTGTTATTACTGTTATTACTGTTATTACTGTTATTACTGTTATTACTGTTATTACTGTTATTACTGTTATTACTGTTATTACTGTTATTACTGTTATTACTGTTATTACTGTTATTACTGTTATTACTGTTATTAACTGTTATTACTGTTATTACTGTTATTACTGTTATTACTGTTATTAACTGTATTATTACTGTTATTACTGTTATTACTGTTATTACTGTTATTACTGTTATTACTGTTATTACTGTTAACTGTTATTACTGTTATTACTGTTATAACTGTTATTACTGTTATTACTGTTATTACTGTTATTACTGTTATTACTGTTTATTAACTGTTATTACTGTATACTGTTATTACTGTTATTACTGTTATTACTGTTATACTGTTATTACTGTTATTACTGTTATTACTGTTATTACTGTTATTACTGTTATTACTGTTATTTACTGTTATTACTGTTATTACTGTTATTACTGTTATTACTGTTATTACTGTTATTACTGTTATTACTGTTATTACTGTTATTACTGTTATTTACTGTTTATTACTGTTATTACTGTTATTACTGTTATTACTGTTATTACTGTTATTACTGTTATTACTGTTATTACTGTTATTACTGTTTATTACTGTTATTACTGTTATTACTGTTATTACTGTTATTACTGTTATTACTGTTATTACTGTTATTACTGTTATTACTGTTATTACTGTTATTACTGTTATACTGTTATTACTGTTATTACTGTTATTACTGTTATTTACTGTTATTACTGTTATTACTGTTATTACTGTTATTACTGTTATTACTGTTATTACTGTTATTACTGTTATTACTGTTATTACTGTTATTAACTGTTATTACTGTTATTACTGTTATTACTGTTATTACTGTTATTACTGTTATTACTGTTATTACTGTTATTACTGTTATTACTGTTATTACTGTTATTACTGTTATTACTGTTATTACTGTTATTACTGTTATTACTGTTATTACTGTTATTACTGTTATTACTGTTATTACTGTTATTACTGTTATTACTGTTATTACTGTTATTACTGTTATTACTGTTATTACTGTTATTACTGTTATTACTGTTATTACTGTTATTACTGTTATTACTGTTATTACTGTTATTACTGTTATTACTGTTATTACTGTTATTACTGTTATTACTGTTATTACTGTTATTACTGTTAATACTGTTATTACTGTTATTACTGTTATTACTGTTATTACTGTTATTACTGTTATTACTGTTATTACTGTTATTACTGTTATTACTGTTATTACTGTTATTACTGTTATTACTGTTATTACTGGTTATTACTGTTATTACTGTTATTACTGTTATTACTGTTATTACTGTTATTACTGTTATTACTGTTATTACTGTTATTACTGTTATTACTGTTATTACTGTTATTACTGTTATTACTGTTATTACTGTTATTACTGTTAATACTGTTATTACTGTTATTACTGTTATTACTGTTATTACTGTTATTACTGTTATTACTGTTATTACTGTTATTACTGTTTTACTGTTATTACTGTTATTACTGTTATTACTGTTATTACTGTTATTACTGTTATTACTGTTATTACTGTTATTACTGTTATTACTGTTATTACTGTTATTACTGTTATTACTGTTATTACTGTTATTACTGTTATTACTGTTATTACTGTTATTACTGTTATTACTGTTATTACTGTTATTACTGTTATTACTGTTATTACTGTTATTACTGTTAATTACTGTTATTACTGTTATTACTGTTATTACTGTTATTACTGTTATTACTGTTATTACTGTTATTACTGTTATTACTGTTATTACTGTTATTACTGTTATTACTGTTATTACTGTTATTACTGTTATTACTGTTATTACTGTTATTACTGTTATTACTGTTATTACAGTTATTACTGTTATTACTGTTTATTACTGTTATTACTGTTATACTGTTATTACTGTTATTACTGTTATTACTGTTATTACTGTTATTACTGTTATTACTGTTATTACTGTATTACTGTTATTACTGTTATTACTGTTATTACTGTTATTACTGTTATTACTGTTATTACTGTTATTACTGTTATTACTGTTATTACTGTTATTACTGTTATTACTGTTATTACTGTTATTACTGTTATTACTGTTATTTACTGTTATTACTGTTATTACTGTTATTACTGTTATTACTGTTATTACTGTTATTACTGTTATTACTGTTATTACTGTTATTACTGTTATTACTGTTATTACTGTTATTACTGTTATTACTGTTATTACTGTTATTACTGTTATTACTGTTATTACTGTTATTACTGTTATTACTGTTATTACTGTTATTACTGTTATTACTGTTATTACTGTTATTACTGTTATTACTGTTATTACTGTTATTACTGTTATTACTGTTATTACTGTTATTACTGTTATTACTGTTATTACTGTTATTACTGTTATTACTGTTATTACTGTTATTACTGTTATTACTGTTATTACTGTTATTACTGTTATTACTGTTATTACTGTTATTACTGTTATTACTGTTATTACTGTTATTACTGTTATTACTGTTATTACTGTTATTACTGTTATTACTGTTATTACTGTTATTACTGTTATTACTGTTATTACTGTTATACTGTTATTACTGTATTACTGTTATTACTGTTATTACTGTTATTACTGTTACTGTTATTACTGTTATTACTGTTATTACTGTTATTACTGTTATTACTGTTATTACTGTTATTACTGTTATACTGTTATTACTGTTATTACTGTTATTACTGTTATTACTGTTATTACTGTTATTACTGTTATTACTGTTATTACTGTTATTACTGTTATTACTGTTATTACTGTTATTACTGTTATTACTGTTATTACTGTTATTACTGTTATTACTGTTATTACTGTTATTACTGTTATTACTGTTATTACTGTTATTACTGTTATTACTGTTATACTGTTATTACTGTTATTACTGTTATTACTGTTATTACTGTTATTACTGTTATAACTGTTATTACTGTTATTACTGTTATTACTGTTATTACTGTTATTACTGTTATTACTGTTATTACTGTTATAACTGTTATTACTGTTATTACTGTTATTACTGTTATTACTGTTATTACTGTTATTACTGTTATTACTGTTATTACTGTTATTACTGTTATTACTGTTATTACTGTTATTACTGTTATTACTGTTATTACTGTTATTACTGTTATTACTGTTATTACTGTTATTACTGTTATACTGTTATACTATACTGTTTATGTAACTGTTATACTGTTATTACTGTTATACTGTTATACTGTTATTACTGTTATTACTGTTATTACTGTTATTACTGTTATTACTGTTATTACTGTTATTACTGTTATTACTGTTATTACTGTTATTACTGTTATTACTGTTATTACTGTTATTACTGTTATTACTGTTATTACTGTTATTACTGTTATTACTGTTATTACTGTTATTACTGTTATTACTGTTATTACTGTTATTACTGTTATTACTGTTATAACTGTTATAACTGTTATAACTGTTATAACTGTTATAACTGTTATAACTGTTATAACTGTTATTACTGTTATAACTGTTATTACTGTTATTACTGTTATAACTGTTATTACTGTTATTACTGTTATTACCTGTTATTACTGTTATTACTGTTATTACTGTTATTACTGTTATTACTGTTATTACTGTTATTACTGTTATTACTGTTATTTACTGTTATTACTGTTATTACTGTTATTAACTGTTATTACTGTTATAATGTTATTACTGTTATTACTGTTATACTGTTATTAACTGTTATTACTGTTATTACTGTTATTACTGTTATAACTGTTATTACTGTTATTACTGTTATTACCTGTTATTACTGTTATTACTGTTATTACTGTTATTACTGTTATTACTGTTATTACTGTTATTACTTATCTGTTATTACTGTTATTACTGTTATTACTGTTATTACTGTTATTACTGTTATTACTGTTATTACTGTTATTACTGTTATTACTGTTATTACTGTTATTACTGTTATTACTGTTATTACTGTTATTACTGTTATTACTGTTATTACCTGTTATTACTGTACTGTTATTACTGTTAGTACTGTTATTACTGTTATTACTGTTATTACTACTGTTATTACTGTTATAACTGTTATTACTGTTATTACTGTTATTACTGTTATTACTGTTTATATACTGTTATTACTGTTATTACTGGTATTACTGTTATTACTGTTATTACTGTTATTACTGTTATTACTGTTATTACTGTTATTACTGTTATTACTGTTATTACTGTTATAACTGTTATTACTGTTATTACTGTTATTACTGTTATTACTGTTATTACTGTTATTACTGTATTACTGTTATTACTGTTATTACTGTTTATTACTGTTATTACTGTTATTACTGTTATTACTGTTATTACTGTTATTACTGTTATTACTGTTATTACTGTTACTTACTGTTATTTACTGTTATTACTGTTATTACTGTTATACTGTTATTACTGTTATTACTGTTATTACGTTATTACTGTTATTACTGTTATTACTGTTATTACTGTTATTACTGTTTATTACTGTTATTACTGTTATTACTGTTATTACTGTTATTACTGTTATTACTGTTATTACTGTTATTACTGTTATTAACTGTTATTACCTGTTATTACTGTTATTACTGTTATTACTGTTATTACTGTTATTACTGTTATTACTGTTATTACTGTTATTACTGTTATTACTGTTATTACTGTTATTACTGTTATTACTGTTATTACTGTTATTACTGTTATTACTGTTACTGTTATTACTGTTATTACTGTTATTACTGTTATTACTGTTATTACTGTTATTACTGTTATTACTGTTATTACTGTTATTACTGTTATTACTGTTATTACTGTTATTACTGTTATTACTGTTATTACTGTTATTACTGTTATTACTGTTATTACTGTTATTACTGTTATTACTGTTATTACTGTTATTACTGTTATTACTGTTATTACTGTTATTACTGTTATTACTGTTATTACTGTTATTACTGTTATTACTGTTATTACTGTTATTACTGTTATTACTGTTATTACTGTTATTACTGTTATTACTGTTATTACTGTTATTACTGTTATTACTGTTATTACTGTTATTACTGTTATTACTGTTATTACTGTTATTACTGTTATTACTGTTATTACTGTTATTACTGTTATTACTGTTATTACTGTTATTACTGTTATTACTGTTATTACTGTTATTACTGTTATTACTGTTATTACTGTTATTACTGTTATTACTGTTATTACTGTTATTACTGTTATTACTGTTATTACTGTTATTACTGTTATTACTGTTATTACTGTTATTACTGTTATTACTGTTATTACTGTTATTACTGTTATTACTGTTATTACTGTTATTACTGTTATTACTGTTATTACTGTTATTACTGTTATTACTGTTATTACTGTTATTACTGTTATTACTGTTATTACTGTTATTACTGTTATTACTGTTATTACTGTTATTACTGTTATTACTGTTATTACTGTTATTACTGTTATTACTGTTATTACTGTTATTACTGTTATTACTGTTATTACTGTTATTACTGTTATTACTGTTATTACTGTTATTACTGTTATTACTGTTATTACTGTTATTACTGTTATTACTGTTATTACTGTTATTACTGTTATTACTGTTATTACTGTTATTACTGTTATTACTGTTATTACTGTTATTACTGTTATTACTGTTATTACTGTTATTACTGTTATTACTGTTATTACTGTTATTACTGTTATTACTGTTATTACTGTTATTACTGTTATTACTGTTATTACTGTTATTACTGTTATTACTGTTATTACTGTTATTACTGTTATTACTGTTATTACTGTTATTACTGTTATTACTGTTATTACTGTTATTACTGTTATTACTGTTATTACTGTTATTACTGTTATTACTGTTATTACTGTTATTACTGTTATTACTGTTATTACTGTTATTACTGTTATTACTGTTATTACTGTTATTACTGTTATTACTGTTATTACTGTTATTACTGTTATTACTGTTATTACTGTTATTACTGTTATTACTGTTATTACTGTTATTACTGTTATTACTGTTATTACTGTTATTACTGTTATTACTGTTATTACTGTTATTACTGTTATTACTGTTATTACTGTTATTACTGTTATTACTGTTATTACTGTTATTACTGTTATTACTGTTATTACTGTTATTACTGTTATTACTGTTATTACTGTTATTACTGTTATTACTGTTATTACTGTTATTACTGTTATTACTGTTATTACTGTTATTACTGTTATTACTGTTATTACTGTTATTACTGTTATTACTGTTATTACTGTTATTACTGTTATTACTGTTATTACTGTTATTACTGTTATTACTGTTATTACTGTTATTACTGTTATTACTGTTATTACTGTTATTACTGTTATTACTGTTATTACTGTTATTACTGTTATTACTGTTATTACTGTTATTACTGTTATTACTGTTATTACTGTTATTACTGTTATTACTGTTATTACTGTTATTACTGTTATTACTGTTATTACTGTTATTACTGTTATTACTGTTATTACTGTTATTACTGTTATTACTGTTATTACTGTTATTACTGTTATTACTGTTATTACTGTTATTACTGTTATTACTGTTATTACTGTTATTACTGTTATTACTGTTATTACTGTTATTACTGTTATTACTGTTATTACTGTTATTACTGTTATTACTGTTATTACTGTTATTACTGTTATTACTGTTATTACTGTTATTACTGTTATTACTGTTATTACTGTTATTACTGTTATTACTGTTATTACTGTTATTACTGTTATTACTGTTATTACTGTTATTACTGTTATTACTGTTATTACTGTTATTACTGTTATTACTGTTATTACTGTTATTACTGTTATTACTGTTATTACTGTTATTACTGTTATTACTGTTATTACTGTTATTACTGTTATTACTGTTATTACTGTTATTACTGTTATTACTGTTATTACTGTTATTACTGTTATTACTGTTATTACTGTTATTACTGTTATTACTGTTATTACTGTTATTACTGTTATTACTGTTATTACTGTTATTACTGTTATTACTGTTATTACTGTTATTACTGTTATTACTGTTATTACTGTTATTACTGTTATTACTGTTATTACTGTTATTACTGTTATTACTGTTATTACTGTTATTACTGTTATTACTGTTATTACTGTTATTACTGTTATTACTGTTATTACTGTTATTACTGTTATTACTGTTATTACTGTTATTACTGTTATTACTGTTATTACTGTTATTACTGTTATTACTGTTATTACTGTTATTACTGTTATTACTGTTATTACTGTTATTACTGTTATTACTGTTATTACTGTTATTACTGTTATTACTGTTATTACTGTTATTACTGTTATTACTGTTATTACTGTTATTACTGTTATTACTGTTATTACTGTTATTACTGTTATTACTGTTATTACTGTTATTACTGTTATTACTGTTATTACTGTTATTACTGTTATTACTGTTATTACTGTTATTACTGTTATTACTGTTATTACTGTTATTACTGTTATTACTGTTATTACTGTTATTACTGTTATTACTGTTATTACTGTTATTACTGTTATTACTGTTATTACTGTTATTACTGTTATTACTGTTATTACTGTTATTACTGTTATTACTGTTATTACTGTTATTACTGTTATTACTGTTATTACTGTTATTACTGTTATTACTGTTATTACTGTTATTACTGTTATTACTGTTATTACTGTTATTACTGTTATTACTGTTATTACTGTTATTACTGTTATTACTGTTATTACTGTTATTACTGTTATTACTGTTATTACTGTTATTACTGTTATTACTGTTATTACTGTTATTACTGTTATTACTGTTATTACTGTTATTACTGTTATTACTGTTATTACTGTTATTACTGTTATTACTGTTATTACTGTTATTACTGTTATTACTGTTATTACTGTTATTACTGTTATTACTGTTATTACTGTTATTACTGTTATTACTGTTATTACTGTTATTACTGTTATTACTGTTATTACTGTTATTACTGTTATTACTGTTATTACTGTTATTACTGTTATTACTGTTATTACTGTTATTACTGTTATTACTGTTATTACTGTTATTACTGTTATTACTGTTATTACTGTTATTACTGTTATTACTGTTATTACTGTTATTACTGTTATTACTGTTATTACTGTTATTACTGTTATTACTGTTATTACTGTTATTACTGTTATTACTGTTATTACTGTTATTACTGTTATTACTGTTATTACTGTTATTACTGTTATTACTGTTATTACTGTTATTACTGTTATTACTGTTATTACTGTTATTACTGTTATTACTGTTATTACTGTTATTACTGTTATTACTGTTATTACTGTTATTACTGTTATTACTGTTATTACTGTTATTACTGTTATTACTGTTATTACTGTTATTACTGTTATTACTGTTATTACTGTTATTACTGTTATTACTGTTATTACTGTTATTACTGTTATTACTGTTATTACTGTTATTACTGTTATTACTGTTATTACTGTTATTACTGTTATTACTGTTATTACTGTTATTACTGTTATTACTGTTATTACTGTTATTACTGTTATTACTGTTATTACTGTTATTACTGTTATTACTGTTATTACTGTTATTACTGTTATTACTGTTATTACTGTTATTACTGTTATTACTGTTATTACTGTTATTACTGTTATTACTGTTATTACTGTTATTACTGTTATTACTGTTATTACTGTTATTACTGTTATTACTGTTATTACTGTTATTACTGTTATTACTGTTATTACTGTTATTACTGTTATTACTGTTATTACTGTTATTACTGTTATTACTGTTATTACTGTTATTACTGTTATTACTGTTATTACTGTTATTACTGTTATTACTGTTATTACTGTTATTACTGTTATTACTGTTATTACTGTTATTACTGTTATTACTGTTATTACTGTTATTACTGTTATTACTGTTATTACTGTTATTACTGTTATTACTGTTATTACTGTTATTACTGTTATTACTGTTATTACTGTTATTACTGTTATTACTGTTATTACTGTTATTACTGTTATTACTGTTATTACTGTTATTACTGTTATTACTGTTATTACTGTTATTACTGTTATTACTGTTATTACTGTTATTACTGTTATTACTGTTATTACTGTTATTACTGTTATTACTGTTATTACTGTTATTACTGTTATTACTGTTATTACTGTTATTACTGTTATTACTGTTATTACTGTTATTACTGTTATTACTGTTATTACTGTTATTACTGTTATTACTGTTATTACTGTTATTACTGTTATTACTGTTATTACTGTTATTACTGTTATTACTGTTATTACTGTTATTACTGTTATTACTGTTATTACTGTTATTACTGTTATTACTGTTATTACTGTTATTACTGTTATTACTGTTATTACTGTTATTACTGTTATTACTGTTATTACTGTTATTACTGTTATTACTGTTATTACTGTTATTACTGTTATTACTGTTATTACTGTTATTACTGTTATTACTGTTATTACTGTTATTACTGTTATTACTGTTATTACTGTTATTACTGTTATTACTGTTATTACTGTTATTACTGTTATTACTGTTATTACTGTTATTACTGTTATTACTGTTATTACTGTTATTACTGTTATTACTGTTATTACTGTTATTACTGTTATTACTGTTATTACTGTTATTACTGTTATTACTGTTATTACTGTTATTACTGTTATTACTGTTATTACTGTTATTACTGTTATTACTGTTATTACTGTTATTACTGTTATTACTGTTATTACTGTTATTACTGTTATTACTGTTATTGTTATTACTGTTATTACTGTTATTACTGTTATTACTGTTATTATGTTATTACTGTTATTACTGTTATTACTGTTATTACTGTTATTACTGTTATTACTGTTATTACTGTTATTACTGTTATTACTGTTATTACTGTTATTACTGTTATTACTGTTATTACTGTTATTACTGTTATTACTGTTATTACTGTTATTACTGTTATTACTGTTATTACTGTTATTACTGTTATTACTGTTATTACTGTTATTACTGTTATTACTGTTATTACTGTTATTACTGTTATTACTGTTATTACTGTTATTACTGTTATTACTGTTATTACTGTTATTACTGTTATTACTGTTATTACTGTTATTACTGTTATTACTGTTATTACTGTTATTACTGTTATTACTGTTATTACTGTTATTACTGTTATTACTGTTATTACTGTTATTACTGTTATTACTGTTATTACTGTTATTACTGTTATTACTGTTATTACTGTTATTACTGTTATTACTGTTATTACTGTTATTACTGTTATTACTGTTATTACTGTTATTACTGTTATTACTGTTATTACTGTTATTACTGTTATTACTGTTATTACTGTTATTACTGTTATTACTGTTATTACTGTTATTACTGTTATTACTGTTATTACTGTTATTACTGTTATTACTGTTATTACTGTTATTACTGTTATTACTGTTATTACTGTTATTACTGTTATTACTGTTATTACTGTTATTACTGTTATTACTGTTATTACTGTTATTACTGTTATTACTGTTATTACTGTTATTACTGTTATTACTGTTATTACTGTTATTACTGTTATTACTGTTATTACTGTTATTACTGTTATTACTGTTATTACTGTTATTACTGTTATTACTGTTATTACTGTTATTACTGTTATTACTGTTATTACTGTTATTACTGTTATTACTGTTATTACTGTTATTACTGTTATTACTGTTATTACTGTTATTACTGTTATTACTGTTATTACTGTTATTACTGTTATTACTGTTATTACTGTTATTACTGTTATTACTGTTATTACTGTTATTACTGTTATTACTGTTATTACTGTTATTACTGTTATTACTGTTATTACTGTTATTACTGTTATTACTGTTATTACTGTTATTACTGTTATTACTGTTATTACTGTTATTACTGTTATTACTGTTATTACTGTTATTACTGTTATTACTGTTATTACTGTTATTACTGTTATTACTGTTATTACTGTTATTACTGTTATTACTGTTATTACTGTTATTACTGTTATTACTGTTATTACTGTTATTACTGTTATTACTGTTATTACTGTTATTACTGTTATTACTGTTATTACTGTTATTACTGTTATTACTGTTATTACTGTTATTACTGTTATTACTGTTATTACTGTTATTACTGTTATTACTGTTATTACTGTTATTACTGTTATTACTGTTATTACTGTTATTACTGTTATTACTGTTATTACTGTTATTACTGTTATTACTGTTATTACTGTTATTACTGTTATTACTGTTATTACTGTTATTACTGTTATTACTGTTATTACTGTTATTACTGTTATTACTGTTATTACTGTTATTACTGTTATTACTGTTATTACTGTTATTACTGTTATTACTGTTATTACTGTTATTACTGTTATTACTGTTATTACTGTTATTACTGTTATTACTGTTATTACTGTTATTACTGTTATTACTGTTATTACTGTTATTACTGTTATTACTGTTATTACTGTTATTACTGTTATTACTGTTATTACTGTTATTACTGTTATTACTGTTATTACTGTTATTACTGTTATTACTGTTATTACTGTTATTACTGTTATTACTGTTATTACTGTTATTACTGTTATTACTGTTATTACTGTTATTACTGTTATTACTGTTATTACTGTTATTACTGTTATTACTGTTATTACTGTTATTACTGTTATTACTGTTATTACTGTTATTACTGTTATTACTGTTATTACTGTTATTACTGTTATTACTGTTATTACTGTTATTACTGTTATTACTGTTATTACTGTTATTACTGTTATTACTGTTATTACTGTTATTACTGTTATTACTGTTATTACTGTTATTACTGTTATTACTGTTATTACTGTTATTACTGTTATTACTGTTATTACTGTTATTACTGTTATTACTGTTATTACTGTTATTACTGTTATTACTGTTATTACTGTTATTACTGTTATTACTGTTATTACTGTTATTACTGTTATTACTGTTATTACTGTTATTACTGTTATTACTGTTATTACTGTTATTACTGTTATTACTGTTATTACTGTTATTACTGTTATTACTGTTATTACTGTTATTACTGTTATTACTGTTATTACTGTTATTACTGTTATTACTGTTATTACTGTTATTACTGTTATTACTGTTATTACTGTTATTACTGTTATTACTGTTATTACTGTTATTACTGTTATTACTGTTATTACTGTTATTACTGTTATTACTGTTATTACTGTTATTACTGTTATTACTGTTATTACTGTTATTACTGTTATTACTGTTATTACTGTTATTACTGTTATTACTGTTATTACTGTTATTACTGTTATTACTGTTATTACTGTTATTACTGTTATTACTGTTATTACTGTTATTACTGTTATTACTGTTATTACTGTTATTACTGTTATTACTGTTATTACTGTTATTACTGTTATTACTGTTATTACTGTTATTACTGTTATTACTGTTATTACTGTTATTACTGTTATTACTGTTATTACTGTTATTACTGTTATTACTGTTATTACTGTTATTACTGTTATTACTGTTATTACTGTTATTACTGTTATTACTGTTATTACTGTTATTACTGTTATTACTGTTATTACTGTTATTACTGTTATTACTGTTATTACTGTTATTACTGTTATTACTGTTATTACTGTTATTACTGTTATTACTGTTATTACTGTTATTACTGTTATTACTGTTATTACTGTTATTACTGTTATTACTGTTATTACTGTTATTACTGTTATTACTGTTATTACTGTTATTACTGTTATTACTGTTATTACTGTTATTACTGTTATTACTGTTATTACTGTTATTACTGTTATTACTGTTATTACTGTTATTACTGTTATTACTGTTATTACTGTTATTACTGTTATTACTGTTATTACTGTTATTACTGTTATTACTGTTATTACTGTTATTACTGTTATTACTGTTATTACTGTTATTACTGTTATTACTGTTATTACTGTTATTACTGTTATTACTGTTATTACTGTTATTACTGTTATTACTGTTATTACTGTTATTACTGTTATTACTGTTATTACTGTTATTACTGTTATTACTGTTATTACTGTTATTACTGTTATTACTGTTATTACTGTTATTACTGTTATTACTGTTATTACTGTTATTACTGTTATTACTGTTATTACTGTTATTACTGTTATTACTGTTATTACTGTTATTACTGTTATTACTGTTATTACTGTTATTACTGTTATTACTGTTATTACTGTTATTACTGTTATTACTGTTATTACTGTTATTACTGTTATTACTGTTATTACTGTTATTACTGTTATTACTGTTATTACTGTTATTACTGTTATTACTGTTATTACTGTTATTACTGTTATTACTGTTATTACTGTTATTACTGTTATTACTGTTATTACTGTTATTACTGTTATTACTGTTATTACTGTTATTACTGTTATTACTGTTATTACTGTTATTACTGTTATTACTGTTATTACTGTTATTACTGTTATTACTGTTATTACTGTTATTACTGTTATTACTGTTATTACTGTTATTACTGTTATTACTGTTATTACTGTTATTACTGTTATTACTGTTATTACTGTTATTACTGTTATTACTGTTATTACTGTTATTACTGTTATTACTGTTATTACTGTTATTACTGCTATTACTATTATTACTATTATTACTATTATTACTATTATTACTATTATTACTATTATTACTATTATTACTGTTATTACTGTTATTACTGTTATTACTATTATTACTATTATTACTATTATTACTATTATTACTATTTTTACTATTTTTACTATTTTTACTATTATTACTATTATTACTATTATTACTATTATTACTATTATTACTATTATTACTATTATTACTATTATTACTATTATTACTATTATTACTATTATTACTATTATTACTATTATTACTATTATTACTATTATTACTATTATTACTATTATTACTATTATTGCTATTATTGCTATTATTACTATTATTACTATTATTACTATTATTACTATTATTACTATTATTACTATTATTACTATTATTACTATTATTACTATTATTACTATTATTACTATTATTACTATTATTACTATTATTACTATTATTACTATTATTACTATTATTACTATTATTACTATTATTACTATTATTACTATTATTACTATTATTACTATTATTACTATTATTACTATTATTACTATTATTACTATTATTACTATTATTACTATTATTACTATTATTACTATTATTACTATTATTACTATTATTACTATTATTACTATTATTACTATTATTACTATTATTACTATTATTACTATTATTACTATTATTACTATTATTACTATTATTACTATTATTACTATTATTACTATTATTACTATTATTACTATTATTACTATTATTACTATTATTACTATTATTACTATTATTACTATTATTACTATTATTACTATTATTACTATTATTACTATTATTACTATTATTACTATTATTACTATTATTACTATTATTACTATTATTACTATTATTACTATTATTACTATTATTACTATTATTACTATTATTACTATTATTACTATTATTACTATTATTACTATTATTACTATTATTACTATTATTACTATTATTACTATTATTACTATTATTACTATTATTACTATTATTACTATTATTACTATTATTACTATTATTACTATTATTACTATTATTACTATTATTACTATTATTACTATTATTACTATTATTACTATTATTACTATTATTACTATTATTACTATTATTACTATTATTACTGTTATTACTATTATTACTATTATTACTATTATTACTATTATTACTATTATTACTATTATTACTATTATTACTATTATTACTATTATTACTATTATTACTATTATTACTATTATTACTATTATTACTATTATTACTATTATTACTATTATTACTATTATTACTATTATTACTATTATTACTATTATTACTATTATTACTATTATTACTATTATTACTATTATTACTATTATTACTATTATTACTATTATTACTATTATTACTATTATTACTATTAAAACCTTTAAAAAACATATTAACTCGACATTTGAATTAGGAGAATTAATATTTACAGAATATTCTATTGTTAGTTCGGCATTTCCGAAACATTGGACCGCTCTTATTTTATTCTTAATATTCTCGGTATCAACTTCTAGCGCCGAAATTCAAAATTAAAACATATTTAAGAAACTCTATGGGGGAGAAGCGTTTATAAAATTAGGCGATTTTGAGCATTGAAATTGAAAGAGCACATTTATTAAATTTAAGTGAAATAATAAGCATCTTTGCTTCAATGAAAGCGAGAAAAGTTAAGTTTTGTTAAAGTTAATGAACTATGTTTGTAAACCTAAACTTTAAAATTGATTTGTACTGCATGTTTTTGTGTTTGTCAACTTAAAAGCACATATGAAAATGTATTTAACTTACTATAATAAATTAATTAATATAATAAATGTATTTAACCCTATGAATGGTTTTTTTCCTCTTCTTTGTCCTTTATTTATTGCAAAAAAATTAAATAAACCAATAAAAATGGTAAGTATTAATGAAGCTGATGGGCCCGTGTGCATCACACTCCTAGCACCCCCGGTTGCTACGCCCCTGCTGGTTTACACAATGCAAATGTGTAGACTAATTATAACCTCAACCTAATTTTGAATGAGATTTTTGGAAGAACTGCCCAACGAATGTATATGTTTTATATCTTAAATTAAAAGCAAATCAGAGTATGTAGATTAGGGAAATAGTAAATATATAAAATAGAGCCATTCCCATTTTCTGAAAATTTGGGAAACTGTTTGCACCTCTGAACATTTCATTATTCCAGTGAATATTCTTGCAGTTTTTGATTTTATAACGCTAATTATTTACATTTTACAAAAAATTAAACATAATTGCAGCTTGAAAACCACGTATTGAGTTGTGACAGCGAGAGAGATACAATTCAAATTCAAAACCGGGGTATAGCAATATGAGATATTAGCATTGTGTAAATAGCCGAAAAATGAAGTAATTGTGGTACGAGCTGAATTTCAAGGGTATAGCGGAAAAATTTTGCAAAACGTTGCATTGCCACCACACATGCCAAGGATGTTTTTATGATATAGAATTACTTTTTGGTTTTGTTTAGGGTCGAAATAAAAAGTTATTTACTAATGAATATTCAAATATTTTACACTTCAGTTCAGACTAGCTGCTGTGAGCGCTGGTGGTGGTAATATCTCTAAGCTCAACCTGTCAAATCTGTTAGATATTATAACTTTTACTCAACGTAATGGACCGATAGCAACAAGGGATATTGTTTAATATTAAATCAAACAATACGGGAGAAGAACAAAACAAAATTAATGATTAAGAGATAAATTTTGAAACATATTCAAATTACAGAAAGGGACACATTGAGTTTCGAGATATAACCACCACATGCGCTCGCGGTAGAACACAAGTAAAAAATACGTGAATTTCATTTGTAAATAACTTTTTATTTCGACGCTTAACAAAACCAAAAGTAATTCTATATCATAAACACATCCTTGGCATGTGTGGTGGCAATGCAACGTTTTGCAAAATTCTTCCGCTTTACCCTCTAAATTCTGCTCGTACCACAATTACTTCACTTTTCGGCCATTTACGCAATGCTAATATCTCATATTGCTATACCCCACTTTTGAAAAAGTGGAAGGGAAGGTAAAATGTACTCTTTTCAATTTCGCATCTCTATTAGGCGAAATAAAATTCTAGGGTATTGTTGTTTACATGTTGGCAACACTGAATTTCCGTGGCTGAGTTTTTCATGGACTGACGTAAATAAATGCAACTTACATACTTTCAATGGGGTGATAGACATCAGTATTTCGGCCACACATTCTTCAATTTCCGTCGAACACGAATCATACAACGATTTCACATCGTCAGATTCCATCAAACAAGTTCTACACACATTCTTTAACGCAATCGACATTTTGAAACAACTACTCTATCATTCATTGTACTGACTGTAGAACGTCAATGTGACAGTTGTACTGAACCAATGAGTATAAAATATACAGCGTTGCCGTTCATATAGGAACAAATAATTACAAAATATATTAATAGATGCCGCTTATAGTACGACTTTCAAACCAACAGATCTGGGTTTACGTCTATGCTATTCTCACTCAAGTCAACAATGAGTGCTAAATAACAATATTTCGTTCTCATTGTCGAAATATATATTATCACTTGCCTTGCGACTTATTCTGACAAAATCGGGCAATAAAAATATATATTTATTTATTTGCCTAAACGGTTGAAGATAAAACTATGAAACCTTAATCTTAAGATTTGTATATGCCTGTCAAGAAAAACTATTTTTGAAGAGATTTTTCCAACCTGAAGTTCATGTTCATTCTTGTCATTTTTCGAATTTTCTGCTATAACTCAAGAACGTATCATAAATGGTTAAGGTTGATGACACACACATTTAAAGGGTGGAAACAAAGAACAATCTTAAATTAAATCTCATGTTTTAATATTCGAATTTTCTGCTCAGTTTTATTATCACGCATTATTTTAGAACAAAATAATTTACATTTGTTACATAATTTAAAAATAATGAATATTTCAATAGTAAATATTCTATGTTTACAACAATGTTCATGATTTAACCATTTTGTTATAAATAGATGCCCCTTTACTATTTCTAATAATTTAACTTCAACACACAGACAGACGTCATCCCAAAAATAGTCGGAAACGATTCAGGGAAGGTCTAAACGTATATTTCCTTTAAAATCTCGAGATCAAAATTTTTCACGATTGCAATACTTATAGTGGGTTTATACAGAAAAAATTATCGCTACATTTAACATTAGCGCTACATTTAAGGCTAAGAAAAAGATAAACACCATGTTAACCAATGTTGTCGTTTATACAGAATTTAAGACTACATTTCCTTTTAACGCTAAGCTAACAAGTTGGCCAACTGTTATCTTTCTTACTAACAAGGGGACGTCACGTAATTTTGTCAGATGGTAGGTGACGCAAAAAAAAATAATACAAATTTTGCCGTTTTATGCACTTCTCAAGGAAATTCGAGAAAATCGCGTTCAAAGTTTTCACATCATGTTTTGTAGAAAAAAAAAATGCTATTACAAGCGGCGGCATAGCGCAGTGGATGGCGAGCTGGCGTACGAGCTCACACAGGACTACATCTCGCACCTGACCACCAGTTTGGCTTTCGAGCCAGACATTGCACGGTGCACCAGGTCTGCAGAATAGCAACCGATATCGCGACTCAATTCAGCAAACATAAAGTCACGGTGAAGACTCTACTGGACATAGAAAAAGCCTTCGATACGGTCAAGACAGTAGGGCTCATGGCCAAACTCATATCCTTCCAATGCCCTCCTACCTTAACCAAACTAATATTCTCATACCTCTCAAACCGATCCTTCTCAACCAAAATTATCTTCACACATGCAACCCCTAAACCCATAGTAGCAGGAATCCTACAAGGCAGCGTCCTTGGCCCCAAACTTTTCAACCTATACATCAGTGATATCCTCACCTTCCCGAACACTCGCATAGCACAATACGCAGACGACACCGCAATCTACACTCACTCTTTCAACGCACAAATAGCTACAAAACAAACACAAATACACATAAACATCCTAGAACGATACTGGAAAAAATGGAAAATAAACATAAACAAAACCGAAACCATAGTCTTCACACGTAAATTCTCAAACAACACAATACTCACCCCACTAAAATACACTCACAAAAAATTACACCCACGAACACAGTCAAATATTAAGGAATACATCTACACAGAACACTAAAACACGGTCAACACATTAAACACGCATTAACGAAAGCCCACACCGTCCTGTCCAATCTGTATCCCCTACTTATCAAAAACAGCTCACTTTCCATAAAAACAAACTTCTCATTTACACCGCAATCATTTGCCCAATCATCACTTGCGTGAGTTAAATATACCTATGTATCTTTGATTATATTATATTACGCTTTATCTCTGCTGACTCGTTACATTTGGCATAACAAATGATAACACAACTATATAGAGAAAAAGAGATTGTAAAACGCATTCTCATGTCTGAGAGCTATCTGTACACTTCGTGAATAAAGTTTTTAAAAATAAAAATTCCTATTGAAATTTTATATTTGGCGCAGTCGGTAGGATACGCGAAACAAATTACGATCGGAATTCATTAAACTGAACCAATCCGTTGAAATCGCAATTTGTTCGTTTTAACGTTAATTCGCGAATCGATATATATAAAACAAGATAAGTGAATCAGCGCTAGCATCATCAAAGAGACAGAAAAGAGAATCCGTTGCAAAGAGCCACCAAGAGTAGTGCCAGCATCGTCAACTCCGTTCTTCGTTGCAAAGAGCCACCAAGAGTAGTGCCAGCATCGTTAAACCTCCGGACGCAGAACCCGCAAGACGAGAGTCAGTCCATCACCAACAGTACACCGCTAATGAAAATTGCAGTGACCAACGTCATATTGTGCATAATTTTATTGTAAGTACAACTTTATAAACTTTATTGTAAAGCTAATATTCTATCAATCTGAACGACCTATTAGAAACTATATTAGAAATCGTAACAATGGCTGATAGAACTAATAAAATTAGTTTCGCATTAAAATCGATCCCACAATATAATGGAGATCCAAACAAACTAAGTTCATTTATCAATGGCGTAAACACAATTCAAAATTTATTCGGAAATCTAAATCCACCTATGGACGATTTCGATAAGGCTATTTCATTTCTAAATATAAAAAGTAAAATTACAGACAAGGCATTAAATAGCATAAAAGATGTTGAATTCCAAAACTGGAACGATTTAAAAGAACATCTAATAAATAATTTCAAAGATAAAACAAATTCAATCACTTTTATGAATGATATCTTAAAACTACAAAATATTAAAAACCCTTACAAATTGTTAGAAATAATTAAAGAAAAAATTCTTGCTTTCAAATCAAGACTTAGCATTGAAGAAAACGACAATAATACAAAATTAATAATAACATCATTTTCCGAAAAACTAATTGTTTCACATTTTATATCTATAATAAATGACCCATACAGAAATAATATGGCGACAAGAAATCCAAGTAACTTAAATGAAATAGAAAGATTATTACAAAACGATTTCCAGTATTTGAGAAACACCCAAATACTTAAAACTAATCAAATGAAATTTCCTAGTACACTTCAGAGAAATTCTGAAAAAACATTCCCCACCGGACCTATCAATTTACAAAATAAAACCCAACCTAAATTATTCGCCCCGAGACAACAAATCAGAAACGCTCAAGACATAAAACCCACACCAATGTCTATACAAACTAGACAAACCTTTAATCCACGTAATAATCAAAACTACTACCAAACACAACTAAAACCCTCACCTCACTATGTAGCTGAAGAACTATTCAATAATGAAAACCAAGACGAAAATGACAAAGTAGAATTTATTACTGATTCCGAAGATAATCAAATAAATGAATTAGAAAATCAAAATTCCGAAGACGATTCTTTTTTTGGATTAGAAGGCCTCTCAATCGCGGAGAAATCTTAAACATTAATTGTAACAGTAAAGATTATTTTATATTAATTGACACAGGTTCGTCAATAAACTTAATAAATAAAAGTTATGTCAACAACAATTATAAGAAATTCAAAATTTATAAAGAACCCTTTAGTTTTACTACTGCTTTAGGTAAAACATCAGGAAATGAGTTTATTATTTTGAAAATCGAAGACCAGGAAATTAAATGCTTTCTTTTTGACTTCCATAAAGAATTTAACGTTCTGCTAGGACTACCAGCATTACAGAAATTAAAAGTACAATTAAATTTTCAAAACAACAATGTAATAATTTGCAATAAAACCCTAAAGTTACAATATTTCAATATAAAAAATAATTTGAATACAATTGAAAACAACGAAATAAAAATTAGAGCTGAACATTTAAACAGCGAGGAAAAACACGAAATTTATAAACTAATAAAAATTTACCATGACATATTTGCACAAGAAAATCAGACTTTAACCCATACTAGCGTAATTAAACATGAAATTAGAACTACTGACGAAACACCAACTCATACGAAATCATACCGTCACCCTGAATGCTACAAAAAAGAAATTGAGACTCAAATTAACAAACTATCTAAAGATAAAATTATTCGCGAAAGCTATTCACCATGGAATGCACCAGTCTGGATGGTACCCAAAAAATTAGACGCTTCAAATAAACAAAAATACCGAATGGTAATTGACTACCGCAAGTTAAACACTAAGACGATTGACGACAAATTTCCAATACCCAATATTACGGAAGTATTAGATAAATTAGGTAGAAATACATATTATACCACTTTAGATCTTGCATCCGGTTTTCACCAAATACAAATGTTCGAAAATTCAATTCAGAAAACTGCATTTAGTACAGACACCGGTCATTATGAATTCACAAGAATGCCGTTTGGACTAAAAAACGCCCCAGCGACATTCCAAAGATTGATAAACTACGTATTGAAAGAATATATAAATAAAATATGTCTAGTCTATTTAGACGACATAATTATTCTCGGAACTAGTCTGCAAGAGCATATTGAAAATATCCGTAAAGTATTCCAAAAACTAAAAGAAAGTAATCTCAAAATTCAACTTGACAAATCGGAATTCTTACAAAAGGAAGTCGCATATTTAGGCCACATAGTATCACAAGAAGGAGTTAAACCGAACCCTTCCAAAATCCAAGCAGTTAAAGAATATCCTATTCCCAAAACCCAGAAAGAAATTAAAACCTACCTTGGACTACTAGGTTACTATAGGAAATTTATCCCAAATTTTGCAAAATTAACTAAAGCAATGACGAAATGTTTAAAAAAGGGAAATACAATCGACATAAAGGATTTAGAGTATATTAATAGTTTCGAAAACAGTAAAAATTTATTAATCAATTCCCCTATACTTCAATACCCCAATTTTAAAGAAAAATTCACACTTACAACAGACGCTAGCAATTATGCAATAGGAGCAGTACTCAGTCAAAATTACGATGGTAAAGATCTACCTATCGCATATGCTTCCCGCACATTAAACGAACATGAAATTAATTATTCAACAACCGAAAAGGAATTACTCAGTATAGTTTGGTCAACTAAGTATTTTAGGCCTTACCTATATGGTAATAAATTTAAAATCTGTACAGACCATCGACCTCTCGTTTGGCTTATGTCACTAAAAGATCCAAATTCTAAACTCATTAAATTAGACGAATATAACTTCGAAATTGAATATAAAAAAGGTACCTTGAATAATAACGCTGACGCTCTATCCCGAATAAGACAAAAATTTCACATTGAAGAAACAGATAAAAATATCTTTGAAAAGAATTATAATCTAGTCCATTGCATATCTGCAGATAAAAAAATGACCAAAGGTTTTGCAGCACAAATAGACTCCAAATTCAATAGTAAAATTTACTTAACAAATCAAAATAAAAGTAAAGGTAATATATTAATTCAACCAATTCATAACAAAAATAGTTTATTTCATTTAATAACAAAAAATTATTACGTTGAGAAACCCCTACTAGAGACAATCTAAAACTGTTTAATTAAATTAAGAGACTATTGTATTCAAAACGAAATCTTCGAATTACACATGCCGAAAATTTGTTGCGGATTAGACAAAATAGATTTTGAAACTATAAAAAATTTAATAATAAAATCGTTTAAGGACACGCACATTCAAATTATAATTCACATATTATCCGAAGAAATAAATATCAATGACAACGACAGTGTTATTCCACAAACTAGTGACACAAATTCAGATACCTGCCATTCTGACGAAGAAAATGAAATTAATGGAATAACGTATAAAGACATAGCTATTAATACAGGGAAAAACCAATTAATAATATCTTCACATAATTTGCCAACAGACATTCAAATAATAAAATTATTTAAATACACTAAACAGAGACTTTTAATTAAATTAAACAATGAAAATTTAGAAACAGAAATTATCAACCTTATAAAAGAGTACCTAGTACCTAAATGCAAATATTATTGCCTATTTGAAGGAGAATTGCATCTCAAATTTAACGAAATATTAAAAAAGAATTTTACCAAAGATTCATATCAACTCATTAAATGCGAAAACTTATTAGAAGATATAGAAACAGCAAACGACCAATTAGAAATCATTTTGAACTACCACGAAGGCAAAACTAATCACCGAGGAATATTAGAAACTTACCAAAAAATAAGACAAAAATATTATTGGCTAAATTTGTATCATGAAATCCAAAAATTCATTAATAATTGCGAACTCTGCCAAGTAAATAAATACGAACGGAACCCGTATCAACTTAACGATAATTTAACAAAAACACCCACTCAACCCTTCCAAATAATCAACATCGATACCCTTACATTAGAACAAGAAAAATACTTAACCATAATCGACCAATTCTCAAAACTCGGACAAATATACCATTTAAAAAATTTAAACGCTGTAACCATAACTAAAGAGTTTACAAACTATTTTAACGCGTATAAAATCCCTGACGAAATTATTCACGATAGCGGTACCGAATTCAATAATAAGTTAATGAAAGAATTATTAAAAATGTACAAAATTAAAATCCATATGACTTGTGTGGATAATCCAAAAAGCAATGGATGTGTCGAAAGATTCCACTCCACCATAATAGAGCACCTTAGAATAGTCAACCAAAGACCAGAATTTAAAAACAGTAATATGCAAGAAAAAATAAAGTTTGCTTTAATTGGATATAATAATTCTATCAGTTCCGTTACTAAACTAACACCCGTAGAAATTTTATTCGGCAAAGAAAACACTAAAAACATTTTTGAAACAAGAGACGTTTCGGAAGATTATTTGACAGAATACAGAAATAAACTTAAAGAAATTCATATGCAGAATATACAAACCAACAAAAATAAATGAATTCTTAAACAAAATAAACCATGCAATAAACCAAAACAATTACCCAACCAAATACTAATAAAAGAAGGAAAACGAAGAATTCAAAAAATCAAGAAACCGTTATTTAAAATCCACAAAATTGAAAAATACAACCCGAAATTAGGCGCAATAAAAATAAATGTTAACAAAAGACATAAAATTGACAAAATAAAAAGACCAAGACTATTTGTTGCAGATGCACAAACGGACAAGAAGAATTAGAGGAAATAAATCAAAATCCCGGAGTAAATATAGTAGAATTAGGAAACGTGTTTGAATACGTAAACTCGCAGTATAATTATTATAAATATAATCTCAGTAGTATAACCATAGAATACGCTAAAATATTAAATCATAAAAATGAATTACTTATTAGAATCAATAATCCAAATAATACTAATAATAATTATAAAAAAGAACTGGAAACTTATATAAATATTTTAGAATTTAATTGCGAACGCTTAAACACTAAAATAAAAAATATCTCTAACAAACCGAAACGAAATAAAAGAGGACTAATAAATGGATTAGGGAGTATTATCAAATCAATAACTGGAAATCTCGATGCTTTTGACGAACAAAGATACGAAGAAATATTCAATAAGATAAAAGAAAATCAGAATAAATTACAATCACAAAATTTAGAAACAATTAGAATCAACAAGGAAATGATAAATAAATTCAATTCACAAATAGAAAATATCAAACACAATGAACTTGTTTTGAAATCAAGAATCATGCAAACAGAAAACTTAATGAACGAAATTATGAACTGGGAAAATACACTTGTAATTAAAGATATTATAAACCAGCTAATTTTATTAACAATAAATTTAGTCGAAATAATTTCAGAAATAGAAACTAGCCTTACTTTTTGCAACTTGAATAAGATACATTCCTCAATAATCACATTAGATGAACTAAGAAAGATCATTAATCAAAACACTAACATAAATTTTTGGGATATCTCAACACAAATTACCAGTCATTGTAAATTAGAAGATGAAATGATAGAATATTTGCTAGAAATACCTATATATATATAAATAATAATAGAAAACTTATTCAAGTAACCCCTATACCCATATATAATAATAACAAAATGTATATGTTAGATATAAGTAAAGAATTAGTTATGAGTAATAATAATAAACTTGTAATAATGGAAAATTGTATTAAAATACAAAATAACTATTTATGTAAAACGAATTATATTGAAACAAATACATGTATAATTAACATTGTCAATCTGCAGAATAACGATAAATGTCTATACCACCAAATCTACGAAAGCTTTGCTATAATAAAAATTAAAGATTCAAACATTGTAATAACAGCTAGTAATATTAATCAAAACTTGAATATCAAATGTAAAAACTACGAAAAACATATACAAATTATTGGAATATATAAATTCAGAAAAAACAAAAACTGTATTATAAACGAATATAACTTGGAAAATTACGCAAAGAATAGTAAAGAAATCATTTTTGAGAACTATAATTTTAATATCAATAACCAACAATTAAGTAATAAAACTATTGAGTTACAACAAATTGATAAACAAAATGTTATTATAAACGAAATACCTAAAATTCAAGAATTAGAAACAAAACAAAACCATCATTCCATAATTAATTCAATAACTATAATAATTACTATTATAAGTGTAATAATAATGACAATTATTATTAAAAGAAATAAATGTAAAAGAATAAAGGCAATAAAAGGCCCAAATTTAGAATTAATGGAATTAAACAAAGAAGAAGATAAAGCTCCATTTTAACAAAGGAGGAGTTAAATATACCTATGTATCTTTGATTATATTATATTACGCTTTATCTCTGCTGACTCGTTACATTTGGCATAACAAATGATAACACAACTATATAGAGAAAAAGAGATTGTAAAACGCATTCTCATGTCTGAGAGCTATCTGTACACTTCGTGAATAAAGTTTTTAAAAATAAAAATTCCTATTGAAATTTTATATTTCGTGCAACCGTTTATGTGTCAGTAAATTCGCCTTGCGACTATACGTCTTACCGCACACCTTACACGCATATGGTCTCTCGGTCGAGTGTTTCAACGCATGCGCCGCCGAACTCGCCTTGCACAACGTGCACACAAACGCATTTATATCCGTGTGCAATCGTTTATTAGTCAATAACCTAAAATTGCGATTGGACGCCTTACCACACACGCCACACGACACTTGTCTCGCACTTGTCTTGTCGCACGAATATCGTTTCTTACCAAATCTACGAAAGCTTTGCTATAATAAAAATTTAAGATTCAAACATTGTAATAATAGCTAGTAATATTAATCAAAACTTGAATATCAAATGTAAAAACTACGAAAAACATATACAAATTATTGGAATATATAAATTCAGAAAAAACAAAAACTGTATTATAAACGAATATAACTTGGAAAATTACGCAAAGAATAGTAAAGAAATCATTTTTGAGAACTATAATTTTAATATCAATAACCAACAATTAAGTAATAAAACTATTGAGTTACAACAAATTGATAAACAAAATGTTATTATAAACGAAATACCTAAAATTCAAGAATTAGAAACAAAACAAAACCATCATTCCATAATTAATTCAATAACTATAATAATTACTATTATAAGTGTAATAATAATGACAATTATTATTAAAAGAAATAAATGTAAAAGAATAAAGGCAATAAAAGGCCCAAATTTAGAATTAATGGAATTAAACAAAGAAGAAGATAAAGCTCCATTTTAACAAAGGAGGAGTTAAATATACCTATGTATCTTTGATTATATTATATTACGCTTTATCTCTGCTGACTCGTTACATTTGGCATAACAAATGATAACACAACTATATAGAGAAAAAGAGATTGTAAAACGCATTCTCATGTCTGAGAGCTATCTGTACACTTCGTGAATAAAGTTTTTAAAAATAAAAATTCCTATTGAAATTTTATATTTCGTGCAACCGTTTATGTGTCAGTAAATTCGCCTTGCGACTATACGTCTTACCGCACACCTTACACGCATATGGTCTCTCGGTCGAGTGTTTCAACGCATGCGCCGCCGAACTCGCCTTGCACAACGTGCACACAAACGCATTTATATCCGTGTGCAATCGTTTATTAGTCAATAACCTAAAATTGCGATTGGACGCCTTACCACACACGCCACACGACACTTGTCTCGCACTTGTCTTGTCGCACGAATATCGTTTCTTACCGGCGGTCGAAGACGCATATGGTTTCGCTTCACGATTATTCAATGTTTTACGAATGACTGGGTGTTTTGGCACACACGAATATGGTTTCTCGTTTTGGTGTCTTGTGTTTTCAGCTTGATTCGCGTTCGTCGGTGGATTTTCGTTGATTTCCAGTTTGATTTCTTCTTCTTTGATGTCATCCGCGTTGCTTGTCGTAGCAAGTTTGAGGTTCGGTTTGCGTTTCGCTGTTGATTTGAGCGTCGTTTGCAAATAATATTGCGTTATAGGTGTTTTTATTGATGGCGAGACCCAGTGTGGTGTTTGATGCGATGCATTTCGATCGGAGCGCGTCGAATTGGTTGAGTTGATCGGCGCAATTGAGACAGATTTGGTTCGGAAGACCATCATTGTAATTGCACTAGAAGTATATGGTTTTTTGTTAGTTGGTTAATAATTTGTAAGGTTATGTTGCGAAATATGTGTTTATATTATTATTTACATATTATTATTATCACTGATTTGCTAATTTCGCCTAATTAAACTCACTTATAATTATAAAATAAAGAAACTAACCTCAATTGGCGCAAAAGTCGTTAATATTTGCTCAAAACTAATGCCCGTTGCACTCGAATACGCCTCAAATAATGACGTCATTTGCTCCGAACTCAATAAACAAGTTCTACACACGTTATTTACATCAATTTTACTTAAATCCGACATTTTCAACTATATAAACATCAGCGGCTAGGTTAGGTATCAAAACATTGCCTAACAAAAGCCACTAGGATCTAGTCAAGGATGTCCAAATAGTTGATAATTTAGGTTTTGCTCAGGATTAAAAATCGTTTCGGAAACAAATATAAATTACTTTATTTTAATACAAAAATACATAAACTGCTACAGTTTATACACTTACAAATCACATTAAATCTTAAATTGTATTTTTTTTTGTTCTATCTCTTTTTATCTCATTAATAAACATATCTTTTATCTTCGTTATGTTAAAAATGGTAAATCAACAAAAAATGTTTACTTTTATCTTCTTAGACTTCTCAATATGGCGGTATGGAAGAAAAAGAAGAAAATCTAGTGAATTTCTGCATGTGACCCTTCAAGTATTTTTCCTGCACGATCGTCGCATCGCACACCGCACAAAAATACGCTTTCACCCCGGTGTGATGCAATTTGTGCGCGCGCAAACCGCTTTCGTCCATGAACCACGCGCGGCACTCGTCGCAAGCGTACGGCGGCTCGATTGCATGCGTTGCCATATGCGTGCGTAGCGCACGTTTCGTGCCGTACTCAATATCGCACGCGGTGTACGCGCACCGTGTCCAATCGATGTGTTTTTAAATGACGCCGCAACATGACAATCCGATTGAACGCCGTTTGGCAGACGTTACAATAATACGGATACATGCCACGCAGTTGTTTGAAATGCGCTTGAAGCGATGCGAAATGGGCGAATTGTAATTTACAAGCGTTGCACGCATATGATTTCTCGCTCTTGTGTTTCCGATGCTTGTGCACCGTCAATCGCGTTGAGTTAGCAAACCACGTAGCGCAGCGGTCACACAATATCGACATTGCACTCGTACGCACATATTCACCCACATCCAACTCATCGCCCGATTGATCCGTCGCGAAATATGTTTCGCTCATAAAATGCAGATCAAAGCCATTCGCCGGTTGCGTTATTGATAATATGCTTGATTGCTGCCGTAAACCTGATTGTGTGTTGGATTGCATAGGTGCTAGTAAATCTGATTGAGTGACTGATTCCATGCTTGATTGCTTCCGTAAACCTGATTGTGTGCCTGTTTGCGTCTGTAAATCTGATTGAGTGACTAATTCCATGCTTGATTGCATTCGTAAACCTGATTGTGAGCCTGATTGCGTTTGTAAATATGATTGACTGACTGATTTCATACTTGATTGCATCCGTAAACCTGATTGCGTCCGTAAATCTGATTGAGTGACAGACTCTATGCTTGATTGCATCCTTAAATCTGATTGCGCTAGTAAATCTAATTGACTGACTGATTCCATGTTTGATTGTATCTGTAAACCTGGTTGCGTGCTTGATTGCTTCCATAAATCTGATTGAGTGACTAATTCCATGCTTGATTGCATCCATAAACCTGATTGCGGCCGTAAATCTGATTGAGTGACTGATTCCATGCCTGATTGCATCCGTAAACCTAATTGCATGATTGATTGCTTCCATAAATCTGATGCAGTTACTGATTCCATACTTGATTGCATCTGTAAACCTGATTGTGTGCCTGATTGCGTTCGTAAATCTGATTGAGTGACTGATTCCATGTTTTATTGCATCCGTAAACCTGATTGCATGCTTGATTGCTTCCATAAATTTTCTTGAGTGACTGATTCCATGCTTGTTGCATCCATAAACCTGATTGCGGCCGTAAATCTGATTGAGTGAATAATTGCATCTGTAAACCTAATTGCATGATTGATTGCTTCCATAAATCTGATTCAGTGACTGATTCCATGCTTGATTGCATCTGTAAACCTGTTTGTGTGCCTGATTGCGTTCGTAAATCTGATTGAGTGACTGATTCCATGTCTGATTGCATCCGTAAACCTGATTGCATGCTTGATTGCTTCCATAAATCTGATTCAGTGACTGATTCCATGCTTGATTGCATCCGTAAACCTGATTGTGTGCTGGATTGCGTTCGTAAATCTGATTGAGAGACTGATTCCATGCCTGATTGCATCCGTAAACCTGATTGCATGCTTGATTGCTTCCATAAATCTGATTCAGTGACTGATTCCATGCTTGATTGCATCCGTAAACCTGATTGTGTGCCTGACTGCGTCCGTATATCTGATCGAGTGACTGATTCCATGCTTGATTGCATCCGTAAACCTGATTGTGTGCTTGATTGCGCTAGTAAATCTGATTGACTGCTTGATTGCTTCCGTATATCTGATTGCATGCTTGATTGCGCCCGTAAACTTGAATGAGTGTTCGATTGCGAACGTAAACGACGTTTGCTGGAGATCTTTCTTGATTGCATCGGCAACCGTAATTGATTACATGATTTCACGCTTAATGGCGTCCGTAAACGTGATTGTACGCTTAATCGGGGCCGTAAACATGATTGGTAACTTGCTCGAGTTCGTAATTGATTCTTCAGAGTATGTACTTGTGCGCTGGTGTCATTAGATGTGTGTATGCTTGATGCGTTGTTTTCGTCGATATTTTCTAGCTCTCTTTTGATAAATACTTCCTCCGTGTTTGTACTCGTTTGTTCGTCGGTTGCGTTTTCTGGGTGGATTGGGAGCTGTTCCGGTTGCGTAAAGATTTGCTCGATGACCGTTTGTTGTGTTGCGGTTGTCGTTCCTAGATATTTCCGGGCGACGTTGTCCGACTGCAGACATTTCATTTGGAACGCGTGGAAACTATTTAATATGCCGGTACAATTCGGGCATATTAACGTCGATAGGCCGTCCGTTTCGTGGCACTAAAACGAATAGTAAACTTAATTCGGAAACGTTTTGAGTTTGCGCGTATTTAACCTACAAAAAAATAAAAACAACACCAACTTACTTGCAATGCCGTATACGATGTTAACATATCAGCAAAACTAATACCACCTGTTGTACGCTTATACAACGACACCAAATTCGTCGCGAGCGTCAAACATGTACGACACACTTTACTCAACACAAATGCATTTACATTCGCCATATCAACCACAAACTTCCAGCCGGAAAACGCAAAACTACATAATTCAAACAAATAATCAACTTCCCACCATCAGGGTTGTCCAAGCCAATCACAACGTTTCAAATCGCACATCTAAACATCACAATTTTTAAAATTTATAGAAACACTTCATAAGTGTGCAATTTGTACTAATTATAGATAATTAGTCATTTAAATAGAAAATAATAACGAATTTAGTACTCAAAAATTAATATAATTCTCATTTAGAACATATGAGCGCTGATTGTATTGTTGGACACCCCTGATTACTGGTGTGAACTTGGCGACGAAAAGCTAGCGACGATTTTATATTTTAGCAGAGCGGCACATTTTCGTCGGCGACGATATTTTTCCAGAACAACACAATATTTAATTGTAAATAATGTCGGGTTAAAACTTTAATTATTCAGGGGATATAATAAATTAATTGGGGTAAATAAAATTATTATTCAGGGGATTACAGGGTGCATAAATATATATAATTCACAATTGTTGTATGAATGATTTAGAGATGCATCTCGTTAAGTATCTCTAGACGTTTGTGACACTACCATAAAAATAGGGTTGGTAGATACATATATTAGCCAAATAATTATGGCAAAAAGAATATTCTATCCAGGGGATTAGGGGGTGAAAAATTAGTATTGTCACCAACTTATGTGTGAATTCTGCACAAATAAACCTATTTTAGTATCTCTAGACGTTTGTGACACTACCATAAAAATAGGGATGGTAGATACATATATTAGCTAAATAATTATGGCAAAAAGAATATTCTATCCAGGGGATGAAGGGGTGCAAATTCAGTATTGTCACCAACTTATGTGTGAATTCTGCACAAATATACCTATTTTAGTATCTCTAGACGTTTGTGACACTACCATAAAAATAGGGGTGGTAGATACATATATTAGCTAAATAATAATGTCAAAAAGAATATTCTATCCAGGGGATGAGAGGGTTAAAATTCAGTATTGTCACCAGCTTATGTGTGAATTCTACACAAATAAACCTATTTTAGTATCTCTAGACGTTTGTGACACTACCATAAAGATAGGGGTGGTAGATACATATATTAAGTAAATAATTATGGTAAAAAGAATATTCCATCCAGGGGCTGAGGGGGTGAAAATTCAGTATTGTCACCAACTTATGTGTGAATTCTGCACAAATATACCTATTTTAGTATCTCTAGACGTTTGTGACACTACCATAAAAGAAGGGGTGGTAGATCATATATTAGCTAAATAATTATGGCAAAAAGAATATTCTATCCAGGGGATGAGGGGGTGAAAATTCCGTATTGTCACCAACTTATGTGTGAATTCTGCACAAATAAACCTATTTTAGTATCTCTAGACGTTTGTGACACTACCATAAAAATAGGGGTGGTAGATACATATATTAGCTAAATAATTATGGCAAAAAAAATATTCTATCCAGGGGATGAAGGGGTGAAAATTCAGTATTGTCACCAACTTATGTGTGAATTCTGCACAAATAAACCTATTTTAGTATCTCTAGACGTTTTTGACACTACCATAAAAATAGGGGTGGTAGATACATATGTTAGCTAAATAATTATGGCAAAAAGAATATTCTATCCAGGGGATGAAGGGGTGAAAATTCAGTATTGTCACCAACTTATGTGTGAATTCTGCACAAATAAACCTATTTTAGTATCTCTTAACGTTTGTGACACTACCAGAAAAATAGGGGTGGTAGATACATATATTAGCTAAATAATTATGGCAAAAAGAATATTCTATCCAGGGGATGAAGGGGTGAAAATTCAGTATTGTCACCAACTTATGTGTGAATTCTGCACAAATAAACCTATTTTAGTATCTCTAGACGTTTGTGACACTACCATAAAAATATGGGTGGTAGATACATATATTAGCTAAATAATTATGGCAAACAGAATATTCCATCCAGGGGATGAGGGGGTGAAAATTCAGTATTGTCACCAACTTATGTGTGAATTCTGCACAAATAAACGTATTTTAGTATCTCTAGACGTTTGTGACACTACCATAAAAATAATGGTGGTAGATACATATATGAGCTAAATAATTATGGCAAAAAGAATATTCTATCCAGGGGATGAGGGGGTGAAAATTCAGTATTGTCACCAACTTATGTGTGAATTCTACACAAATAAACCTATTTTAGTATCTCTAGACGTTTGTGACACTACCATAAAAATAGGGGTGGTAGATACATATGTTAGCTAAATAATTATGGCAAAAAGAATATTCTATCCAGGGGATGAAGGGGTGAAAATTCAGCATTGTCACCAACTTATGTGTGAATTCTGCACAAATAAACCTATTTTAGTATCTCTTAACGTTTGTGACACTACCATAAAAATACGGGGTGGTAGATACATATATTAGCTAAATAATTATGGCAAACAGAATATTCCATCAAGGGGATGAGGGGGTGAAAATTCAGTATTGTCACCAACTTATGTGTGAATTCTGCACAAATAAACCTATTTTAGTATCTCTAGACGTTTGTGACACTACCATAAAAATAGGGATGGTAGATACATTAATTAGCTAAATAATTATTGCAAAAAGAATATTCTATCCAGGGGTTGAGGGGGTGAAAATTAAGTATTGTCCCCAACTTAAGTGTGAATTCTGCACAAATATAACTATTTTAGTATCTCCAGACGTTTGTGACACTACCATAAAAATAGGGGTGGTAGATACATATATTAGCTAAATAATTATGGCAAAAAGAATATTCTATCCAGGAGATGAGGGGGTGAAAATTCCGTATTGTCACCAACTTATGTGTGAATTCTGCACAAATATACCTATTTTAGTATCTCTTGACGTTTGTGACACTACCATAAAAATAGGGGTGGTAGATACATATATTAGCTAAATAATTTTTGGAAAAAGAATATTCTATCCAGGGGATTAGGAGGTGAAAATTCAGTATTGTCACCAACTTATGTGTGAATTCTGCACAAATAAACCTATTTTAGTATCTCTAGACGTTTGTGACACTACCATAAAAATAGGGATGGTAGATACATTAATTAGCTAAATAATTATTGCAAAAAGAATATTCTATCCAGGGGTTGAGGGGGTGAAAATTAAGTATTGTCCCCAACTTAAGTGTGAATTCTGCACAAATATAACTATTTTAGTATCTCCAGACGTTTGTGACACTACCATAAAAATAGGGGTGGTAGATCATATATAAGCTAAATATTTATGGCAAAAAGAATATTCTATCCAGGGGATTAAAGGGTGAAAATTCAGTATTGTCACCAACTTATGTGTGAATTCTGCACAAATATACCTATTTTAGTATCTCTAGACGTTTGTGACACTACCATAAATATAAAGGTGTTAGATACATATATTAGCTAAATAATTATGGCAAAAAGAATATTCTATCCAGGGGATGAAGGGGTGAAATATCAGTATTGTCACCAACTTATGTGTGAATTCTGCACAAATAAACCTATTTTAGTATCTCTAGACGTTTGTGACACTACCATAAAAATAGGGGTGGTAGATACATATATTAGCTAAATAATTATGGCAAAAAGAATATTCTATCCAGGGGATGAGAGGGTGAAAGTTCCGTATTGTCACCAACTTATGTGTGAATTCTGCACAAATAAACCTATTTTAGTATCTCTAGACGTTTGTGACACTACCATAAAAATAGAGTGCTAGATACATATATTAACTAAATAATTATGGCAAAAAGAATATTCTATCCAGGGTTTGAGGGGGTGAAAATTCAGTATTGTCACCAACTTATGTGTGAATTCAGCAAAAATATACCTATTTTTGTATCTCTAGACGTTTGTGACACTACCATAAAAATAGGGGTGGTAGATACATATATTAGCTAAATAATTATGGCAAAAAGAATATTCTATCCAGGGGATGAGGGGGTGAAAATTCAGTATTGTCACCAACTTATGTGTGAATTCTGCACAAATATACCTATTTTAGTATCTCTAGACGTTTGTGACACTACCATAAAAATAGGAGTGGTAGATACATATATTAGCTAAATAATTATGGCAAGGAGAATATTCTATCCAGGAGATGAGGGGGTGAAAATTCAGTATTGTCACCAACTTATGTGTGAATTCTGCACAACTAAACCTATTTTAGTATCTCTAGACGTTTGTGACACTACTATAAAAATAGGGGTGGTAGATACATATATTAGCTAAATAATTATGGCAAAAAGAATATTCTATCCAGGGGATGAGAGGGTGAAAGTTCCGTATTGTCCCCAACTTATGTGTGAATTCTGCACAAATAAACCTATTTTAGTATCTCTAGACGTTTGTGACTCTACCATAAAAATAGGGGAGCTAGATACATATATTAACTAAATAATTATGGCAAAAAGAATATTCTATCCAGGGGATGAGGGGGTGAAAATTCAGTATTGTCACCAACTTATGTGTGAATTCTGCAAAAATATACCTATTTTAGTATCTCTAGACGTTTGTGACACTACCATAAAAATAGGGGTGGTAGATACATATATTAGCTAAATAATTATGGCAAAAACAATATTCTATCCAGGGGATGAGGGGGTGAAAATTCAGTATTGTCACCAACTTATGTGTGAATTCTGCACAAATAAACCTATTTTAGTATCTCTAGACGTTTGTGACACTACCATAAAAATAGGGGTGGTAGATACAAATATAAGCTAAATAATTATGGCAAAAAGGATATTCTATCCAGGGGATGAGGGGTTGAAAATTCAGTATTGTCACCAACTTATGTGTGAATTCTGCACAAATATACCTATTTTAGTATCTCTTGACGTTTGTGACACTACCATAAATATAGGGGTGGTAGATACATATATGAGCTAAATAATTATGGCAAAAAAAATATTCTATCCAGGAGATGAGGGGGTAAAAATTCAGTATTGTCACCAACTTATGTGTGAATTCTGCACAAATAAACCTATTTTAGTATCTCTAGACGTTTGTGACACTACCATAAAAATAGGGGTGGTAGATACAAATATTAGCTAAATAATAATGGCAAAAAGAATATTCTATCCAGGGGTTGAGGGGGTGAAAATTCAGTATTGTCACCAACTTATGTGTGAATTCTGCACAAATATACCTATTTTAGTATCTCTAGACGTTTGTGACACTACCATAAAAATAAGGGTGGTAGATACATATATTATCTAAATAATTATGGCAAAGAAAATATTCTATCCAGGAGATGAGAGGGTGAAAATTCAGTATTGTCACCAACTTATGTGTGAATTCTGCACAAATATACCTATTTTAGTATCTCTTGACGTTTGTGACACTACCATAAATATAGGGGTGGTAGATACATATATGAGCTAAATAATTATGGCAAAAAGAATATTCTATCAAGGAGATGAGGGGGTGAAAATTCAGTATTGTCACCAATTTATGTGTGAATTCTGCACAAATAAACCTATTTTAGTATCTCTAGACGTTTGTGACACTACCATAAAAATAGGGGTCGTAGATACAAATATAAGCTAAATAATTATGGCAAAAAGAATATTCTATCCAGGGGATGAGGGGGTGAAAATTCAGTATTGTCACCAACTTATGTGTGAATTCTGCACAAATATACCTATTTTAGTATCTCTTGACGTTTGTGACACTACTATAAAAATAGGGGTGGTAGATACATCTATTAGCTAAACAATTATGGCAAAGAGAATATTCTATCCAGGAGATGAGGGGGTGAAAATTCAGTATTGTCACCAACTTATGTGTGAATTCTGCACAAATATACCTATTTTAGTAACTCTAGACGTTTGTGACACTACCATAAAAATAGAGGTGGTAGATACATATATAAGCTAAATAATTATGGCAAAAAGAATATTCTATCCAGGGGATGAGGGGGTGAAAATTCAGTATTGTCACCAACTTATGTGTGAATTCTGCACAAATATACCTATTTTAGTATCTCTTGACGTTTGTGAAACTACCATAAAAATAAGGGTGGTAGAAACATATATTAGCTAAATAATTATGGCAAAAAGAATATTCTATCCAGGGGATGAGGGGGTGAAAATTCAGTATTGTAACCAACTTATGTGTGAATTCTGCACAAATATACCTATTTTAGTATCTCTAGACGTTTGTGACACTACCATAAAAATAGGGGTGGTAGATACATTGATTAGCTAAATAATTATGGTAAAAAGAATATTCTATCCAGGGGTTGAGGGGTGAAAATTCAGTATTGTCACCAACTTATGTGTGAATTCTGCACAAATATACCTATTTTAGTATCTCTAGACGTTTGTGACACTACCATAAAAATAGGGGTGGTAGATACATATATTAGCTAAATAATTATGGCAAAAAGTATATTCTATCCAGGGGATGAGGGGGTGAAAATTCAGTATTGTCACCAACTTATGTGTGAATTCTGCACAAATATACCTATTTTAGTATCTCTAGACGTGTGTGACACTACCATAAAAATAGTGGTGGTAGATACATATATTAGCTAAATAATTTTGGCAAAAAAATATTCTATTTAGGGGATGAGGAGGGTGAAAATTCAGTATTGTCACCAACTTATGTGTGAATTCTGCACAAATATACCTATTTTAGTATCTCTAGACGTTTGTGACACTACCATAAAAATAGGGGTTTTAGATACATAAATTAGCTAAATAATTATGGCAAAAAGAATATTCTATCCAGGGGATGAGGGGTGAAAATTCAGTATTGTCACCAACTTATGTGTGAATTCTGCACAAATATACCTATTTTAGTATCTCTTGACGTTTGTGACACTACTATAAAAATAGGGGTGGTAGATACATCTATTAGCTAAACAATTATGGCAAAGAGAATATTCTATCCAGGAGATGAGGGGGTGAAAATTCAGTATTGTCACCAACTTATGTGTGAATTCTGCACAAATATATCTATTTTAGTATCTCTAGACGTTTGTGACACTACCATAAATATAGGGGTGGTAGATACATATATTAGCTAAATAATTATGGCAAAAAGAATATTCTATCCAGGGGATGAGGGGGTGAAAATTCAGTATTGTCACCAACTTATGAGTGAATTCTGCACAAATATACCTATTTTAGTAACTCTAGACGTTTGTGACACTACCATAAAAATAGGGGTGGTAGATACATATATAAGCTAAATAATTATGGCAAAAAGAATATTCTATCCAGGGGATGAGGGGGTGAAAATTCAGTATTGTCACCAACTTATGTGTGAATTCTGCACAAATATACCTATTTTAGTATCTCTTGACGTTTGTGAAACTACCATAAAAATAAGGGTGGTAGAAACATATATTAGCTAAATAATTATGGCAAAAAGAATATTCTATCCAGGGGATGAGGGGGTGAAAATTCAGTATTGTAACCAACTTATGTGTGAATTCTGCACAAATATACCTATTTTAGTATCTCTAGACGTTTGTGACACTACCATAAAAATAGGGGTGGTAGATACATTGATTAGCTAAATAATTATGGTAAAAAGAATATTCTATCCAGGGGATGAGGGGTGAAAATTCAGTATTGTCACCAACTTATGTGTGAATTCTGCACAAATATACCTATTTTAGTATCTCTAGACGTTTGTGACACTACCATAAAAATAGGGGTGGTAGATACATATATTAGCTAAATAATTATGGCAAAAAGTATATTCTATCCAGGGGATGAGGGGGTGAAAATTCAGTATTGTCACCAACTTATGTGTGAATTCTGCACAAATATACCTATTTTAGTATCTCTAGACGTGTGTGACACTACCATAAAAATAGTGGTGGTAGATACATATATTAGCTAAATAATTTTGGCAAAAAAATATTCTATTTAGGGGATGAGGAGGGTGAAAATTCAGTATTGTCACCAACTTATGTGTGAATTCTGCACAAATATACCTATTTTAGTATCTCTAGACGTTTGTGACACTACCATAAAAATAGGGGTTTTAGATACATAAATTAGCTAAATAATTATGGCAAAAAGAATATTCTATCCAGGGGATGAGGGGTGAAAATTCAGTATTGTCACCAACTTATGTGTGAATTCTGCACAAATATACCTATTTTAGTATCTCTAGACCTTTGTGACACTACCATAAAAATAGGGGTGGTAGATACATATATTAGCTAAATAATTATGGCAAAAAGAATATTCTATCCAGGGGATGAGGGGGTGAAAATTCAGTATTGTCACCAACTTATGTGTGAATTCTGCACAAATATACCTATTTTAGTATCTCTTGACGTTTGTGAAACTACCATAAAAATAAGGGTGGTAGAAACATATATTAGCTAAATAATTATGGCAAAAAGAATATTCTATCCAGGGGATGAGGGGGTGAAAATTCAGTATTGTAACCAACTTATGTGTGAATTCTGCACAAATATACCTATTTTAGTATCTCTAGACGTTTGTGACACTACCATAAAAATAGGGGTGGTAGATACATTGATTAGCTAAATAATTATGGTAAAAAGAATATTCTATCCAGGGGATGAGGGGTGAAAATTCAGTATTGTCACCAACTTATGTGTGAATTCTGCACAAATATACCTATTTTAGTATCTCTAGACGTGTGTGACACTACCATAAAAATAGTGGTGGTAGATACATATATTAGCTAAATAATTTTGGCAAAAAAATATTCTATTTAGGGGATGAGGAGGGTGAAAATTCAGTATTGTCACCAACTTATGTGTGAATTCTGCACAAATATACCTATTTTAGTATCTCTAGACGTTTGTGACACTACCATAAAAATAGGGGTTTTAGATACATAAATTAGCTAAATAATTATGGCAAAAAGAATATTCTATCCAGGGGATGAGGGGTGAAAATTCAGTATTGTCACCAACTTATGTGTGAATTCTGCACAAATATACCTATTTTAGTATCTCTTGACGTTTGTGACACTACTATAAAAATAGGGGTGGTAGATACATCTATTAGCTAAACAATTATGGCAAAGAGAATATTCTATCCAGGAGATGAGGGGGTGAAAATTCAGTATTGTCACCAACTTATGTGTGAATTCTGCACAAATATATCTATTTTAGTATCTCTAGACGTTTGTGACACTACCATAAATATAGGGGTGGTAGATACATATATTAGCTAAATAATTATGGCAAAAAAAATATTCTATCCAGGGGATGAGGGGGTGAAAATTCAGTATTGTCACCAACTTATGAGTGAATTCTGCACAAATATACCTATTTTAGTAACTCTAGACGTTTGTGACACTACCATAAAAATAGGGGTGGTAGATACATATATAAGCTAAATAATTATGGCAAAAAGAATATTCTATCCAGGGGATGAGGGGGTGAAAATTCAGTATTGTCACCAACTTATGTGTGAATTCTGCACAAATATACCTATTTTAGTATCTCTTGACGTTTGTGAAACTACCATAAAAATAAGGGTGGTAGAAACATATATTAGCTAAATAATTATGGCAAAAAGAATATTCTATCCAGGGGATGAGGGGGTGAAAATTCAGTATTGTAACCAACTTATGTGTGAATTCTGCACAAATATACCTATTTTAGTATCTCTAGACGTTTGTGACACTACCATAAAAATAGGGGTGGTAGATACATTGATTAGCTAAATAATTATGGTAAAAAGAATATTCTATCCAGGGGATGAGGGGTGAAAATTCAGTATTGTCACCAACTTATGTGTGAATTCTGCACAAATATACCTATTTTAGTATCTCTAGACGTTTGTGACACTACCATAAAAATAGGGGTGGTAGATACATATATTAGCTAAATAATTATGGCAAAAAGTATATTCTATCCAGGGGATGAGGGGGTGAAAATTCAGTATTGTCACCAACTTATGTGTGAATTCTGCACAAATATACCTATTTTAGTATCTCTAGACGTGTGTGACACTACCATAAAAATAGGGGTGGTAGATACATATATTAGCTAAATAATTTTGGCAAAAAAATATTCTATTTAGGGGATGAGGAGGGTGAAAATTCAGTATTGTCACCAACTTATGTGTGAATTCTGCACAAATATACCTATTTTAGTATCTCTAGACGTTTGTGACACTACCATAAAAATAGGGGTTTTAGATACATAAATTAGCTAAATAATTATGGCAAAAAGAATATTCTATCCAGGGGATGAGGGGTGAAAATTCAGTATTGTCACCAACTTATGTGTGAATTCTGCACAAATATACCTATTTTAGTATCTCTAGACCTTTGTGACACTACCATAAAAATAGGGGTGGTAGATACATATATTAGCTAAATAATTATGGCAAAAAGAATATTCTATCCAGGGGATGAGGGGGTGAAAATTCAGTATTGTCACCAACTTATGTGTGAATTCTGCACAAATATACCTATTTTAGTATCTCTAGACGTTTGTGACACTACCATAAAAATAGGGGTGGTAGATACATATTGTAGCTAAATAATTATGGTAAAAAGAATATTCTATTCAGGGGATGAGGCGGTGAAAATTCAGTATTGTCACCAACTTATGTGTGAATTCTACACAAATATACCTATTTTAGTATCTCTAGACGTTTGTGATACTACCATAAAAATAGGGGTCGTAGATACATATATTAGCTAAATAATTATGGCAAAAAGAATATTCTATCCAGGGGATGAAGGGGTGAAAATTCCGTATTGTCACCAACTTATGTGTGAATTCTTCACAAATATACCTATTTTAGTATCTCGAGACATTTGTGACAATACCATAAAAATAGGGGTGGTAGATACATATATTAGCTAAATAATTATGACAAAAGAATATTCTATCCAGGGGATGAAAGGTTGAAAATTCAGTATTGTCACCAACTTATGTGTGAATTCTGCACAAATATACCTATTTTAGTATCTCTAGACGCTTGTGACACTACCATAAAAACAGGGGTGGTAGATACATATATAAGCTAGATAATTATGGCAAAAATAATATTCTATCCAGGGGATGCAGGGGTGAAAATTAAGTATTGTCACCAACTTATGTGTGAATTCTGCACAAATATACCTATTTTAGTATCTCTAGACGTTTGTGACACTACCATAAAAATAGGGGTGGTAGATACATATATTAGCTAAATAATTATGGCAAAAAGAATATTCTATCCAGGGGTTGAGAAGGGTGAAAATTCAGTATTGTCACCAACTTATGTGTGAATTCTGCACAAATAAACCTATTTTAGTATCTCTTGACGTTTGTGACACTACCATAAAAATAGGGGTGGTAGATACATATATTAGCTAAATAATTATGGCAAAAAGAATATTCTATCCAGGAGATGAAGGGGTGAAAATTCAGTATTGTCACCAACTTATGTGTGAATTCTGCACAAATAAACCTATTTTAGTATCTCTAGACGTTTGTGACACTACCATAAAAATAGGGATGGTAGATACATATATTATCTAAATAATTATGGCAAAAAAAATATTCTATCCAGGGTATGAGGGGGTGAAAATTCAGTATTGTCACCAACTTATGTGTGAATTCTGCACAAATATACCTATTTTAGTATCTCTTGACGTTTGTGACACTACCATAAAAATAGTGGTGGTAGATACATATATTAGCATAATAATTTTGGCAAAAAAAAATTCTATTTAGGGGATAAGGAGGGTGAAAATTCAGTATTGTCACCAACTTATGTGTGAATTCTGCACAAATATACCTATTTTAGTATCTCTAGACGTTTGTGACACTATTATAAAAATAGGGGTGGTAGATACATGAATTAGCTAAATAATTATGGCAAAAAGAATATTCTATCCAGGGGATGAGGGGTGAAAATTCAGTATTGTCACCAACTTATGTGTGAATTCTGCACAAATATACCTATTTTAGTATCTCTAGACGTTTGTGACACTACCATAAAAATAGGGGTGTTAGATACATGTATAAGCTAAATAATTATGGCAAAAACAATATTCTATCCAGGGGATGAGGGGTGAAAATTCAGTGTTGTCACCAACTTATGTATGAATTCTGCACAAATAAACCTATTTTAGTATCTCTAGACGTTTGTGACACTACCATAAAAATAGGGGTGGTAGATACATATATGAGCTAAATAATTATGGCAAAAAAAGTATTCTATCCAGGGGATGAGGGGGTGAAAATTCAGTATTGTCACCAACTTATGTGTGAATTCTGCACAAATATACCTATTTTAGTATCTCTAGACGTTTGTGACACTACCATAAAAATAGGGGTGGTAGATACATATATTAGCTAAATAATTATGGCAAAAAAAATATTCTATCCAGGAGATGAAGGGGTAAAAATTCAGTATTGTCACCAACTTATGTGTGAATTCTGCACAAATATACCTATTTTAGTAACTCTAGACGTTTGTGACACTACCATAAAAATAGGGGTGGTAGATACATATATTAGCTAAATAATTATGGCAAAAAAAAAATTCTATCCAGGGTATGAAGGGGTGAAAATTCAGTATTGTCACCAACTTATGTGTGAATTCTGCACAAATATACCTATTTTAGTATCTCTAGACCTTTGTGACACTACCATAAAAATAGGGGTGGTAGATACATATATTAGCTAAATAATTATGGCAAAAAGAATATTCTATCCAGGGGATGAGGGGGTGAAAATTCAGTATTGTCACCAACTTATGTGTGAATTCTGCACAAATATACCTATTTTAGTATCTCTAGACATTTGTGACACTACCATAAAAATAGGGGTGGTAGATACATATTGTAGCTAAATAATTATGGTAAAAAGAATATTCTATTCAGGGGATGAGGCGGTGAAAATTCAGTATTGTCACCAACTTATGTGTGAATTCTACACAAATATACCTATTTTAGTATCTCTAGACGTTTGTGATACTACCATAAAAATAGGGGTCGTAGATACATATATTAGCTAAATAATTATGGCAAAAAGAATATTCTATCCAGGGGATGAAGGGGTGAAAATTCCGTATTGTCACCAACTTATGTGTGAATTCTTCACAAATATACCTATTTTAGTATCTCGAGACATTTGTGACACTACCATAAAAATAGGGGTGGTAGATACATATATTAGCTAAATAATTATGACAAAAGAATATTCTATCCAGGGGATGAAAGGTTGAAAATTCAGTATTGTCACCAACTTATGTGTGAATTCTGCACAAATATACCTATTTTAGTATCTCTAGACGCTTGTGACACTACCATAAAAACAGGGGTGGTAGATACATATATAAGCTAGATAATTATGGCAAAAATAATATTCTATCCAGGGGATGCAGGGGTGAAAATTAAGTATTGTCACCAACTTATGTGTGAATTCTGCACAAATATACCTATTTTAGTATCTCTAGACGTTTGTGACACTACCATAAAAATAGGGGTGGTAGATACATATATTAGCTAAATAATAATGGCAAAAAGAATATTCTATCCAGGGGTTGAGAAGGGTGAAAATTCAGTATTGTCACCAACTTATGTGTGAATTCTGCACAAATAAACCTATTTTAGTATCTCTTGACGTTTGTGACACTACCATAAAAATAGGGGTGGTAGATACATATATTAGCTAAATAATTATGGCAAAAAGAATATTCTATCCAGGAGATGAAGGGGTGAAAATTCAGTATTGTCACCAACTTATGTGTGAATTCTGCACAAATAAACCTATTTTAGTATCTCTAGACGTTTGTGACACTACCATAAAAATAGGGATGGTAGATACATATATTATCTAAATAATTATGGCAAAAAAAATATTCTATCCAGGGTATGAGGGGGTGAAAATTCAGTATTGTCACCAACTTATGTGTGAATTCTGCACAAATATACCTATTTTAGTATCTCTTGACGTTTGTGACACTACCATAAAAATAGTGGTGGTAGATACATATATTAGCTAAATAATTTTGGCAAAAAAAAATTCTATTTAGGGGATAAGGAGGGTGAAAATTCAGTATTGTCACCAACTTATGTGTGAATTCTGCACAAATATACCTATTTTAGTATCTCTAGACGTTTGTGACACTATTATAAAAATAGGGGTGGTAGATACATGAATTAGCTAAATAATTATGGCAAAAAGAATATTCTATCCAGGGGATGAGGGGTGAAAATTCAGTATTGTCACCAACTTATGTGTGAATTCTGCACAAATATACCTATTTTAGTATCTCTAGACGTTTGTGACACTACCATAAAAATAGGGGTGTTAGATACATGTATAAGCTAAATAATTATGGCAAAAACAATATTCTATCCAGGGGATGAGGGGTGAAAATTCAGTGTTGTCACCAACTTATGTATGAATTCTGCACAAATAAACCTATTTTAGTATCTCTAGACGTTTGTGACACTACCATAAAAATAGGGGTGGTAGATACATATATGAGCTAAATAATTATGGCAAAAAAAGTATTCTATCCAGGGGATGAGGGGGTGAAAATTCAGTATTGTCACCAACTTATGTGTGAATTCTGCACAAATATACCTATTTTAGTATCTCTAGACGTTTGTGACACTACCATAAAAATAGGGGTGGTAGATACATATATTAGCTAAATAATTATGGCAAAAAAAATATTCTATCCAGGAGATGAAGGGGTAAAAATTCAGTATTGTCACCAACTTATGTGTGAATTCTGCACAAATATACCTATTTTAGTAACTCTAGACGTTTGTGACACTACCATAAAAATAGGGGTGGTAGATACATATATTAGCTAAATAATTATGGCAAAAAAAAAATTCTATCCAGGGTATGAAGGGGTGAAAATTCAGTATTGTCACCAACTTATGTGTGAATTCTGCACAAATATACCTATTTTAGTACCTCTAGACGTTTGTGACACTACCATAAAAATAGGGGTGTCAGATACATATATTAGCTAAATAATTATGGTAAAAAGAATATTCTATCCAGGGGATGAGGGGGTGAAAATTCAGTATTGTCACCAACTTATGTGTGAATTCTGCACAAATATACCTATTTTAGTATCTCTAGACGTTTGTCACACTACCATAAAAATAGGGTTGGTAGATACATGTATAAGCTAAATAATTATGGCAAAAAGAATATTCTATCCATGGGATAAGAGGGTGAAAATTCAGTATTGTCACCAACTTATGTGTGAATTCTGCACAAATATACCTATTTTAGTATCTCTAGACGTTTGTGACACTACCATAAAAATAGGGGTGGTAGATACATATATTAGCTAAATAATTATGGCAAAAAGAATATTCTATCCAGGAGATGAAGGGGTAAAAATTCAGTATTGTCACCAACTTATGTGTGAATTCTGCACAAATATACCTATTTTAGTAACTCTAGACGTTTGTGACACTACCATAAAAATATCGGTGGTAGATACATATATTAGCTAAATAATTATGGCAAAAAGAATATTCTATCCAGGTGATGAAGGGGTGAAAATTCCGTATTGTCACCAACTTATGTGTGAATTCTTCACAAATATACCTATTTTAGTATCTTTAGACGTTGGTGACACTACCATAAAAATAGGGGTGGTAGATACATATATTAGCTTAATAATTATGGCAAAAAGAATATTCTATCCAGGGGATGAAAGGTTGAAAATTCAGTATTGTCACCAACTTATGTGTGAATTCTGCACAAATATACCTATTTTAGTAACTCTAGACGTTTGTGACACTACCATTTAAATAGGGGTGGTAGATACATATATAAGCTAATTAATTATGGCAAAAAGAATATTCTATCCAGGAGACGAGGGGGTGAAAATTCAGTATTGTCACCAACTTATGTGTGAATTCTGCACAAATATACCTCTTTTAGTATCTCTAGACGTTTGTGACACTACCATAAAAATAAGGGTGGTAGATACATATATTAGCTAAATAATTATGGCAAAAAGAATATTCCATCCAGGAGATGAAGGGGTAAAAATTCAGTATTGTCACCAACTTATGTGTGAATTCTGCACAAATATACCTATTTTAGTATCTCTAGACGTTTGTGACACTACCATAAAAATAAGGGTGTCAGATACATATATTAGCTAAATAATTATGGTAAAAAGAATATTCTATCCAGGGGTTGAGGGGGTGAAAATTCAGTATTGTCACCAACTTATGTGTGAATTCTGCACAAATATACCTATTTTAGTATCTCTAGACGTTTGTGACACTACCATAAAAATACGGGTGGTAGATACATATATTAGCTAAATAAATATGGCAAAAAGAATATTCTATCCAGGGGATGAGGAGGGTGAAAATTCAGTATTGTCACCAACTTATGTGTGAATTCTTCACAAATATACCTATTTTAGTATCTCTAGACGTTTGTGACACTACCATAAAAATAGGGGTGGTAGATACATATATTAGCTAAATAATTATGGTAAAAAGAATATTCTATCCAGGGGTTGAGGGGTGAAAATTAAGTATTGTCACCAACTTATGTGTGAATTCAGCACAAATATACCTATTTTAGTATCTCTAGACGTTTGTGACACTACCATAAAAATAGGGGTGGTAGATACATGTATTAGCTAAATAATTATGGCAAAAAGAATATTTTATCCAGGGGATGAGGGGGTGAAAATTCAGTATTGTCACGAACTTATGTGTGAATTCTGCACAAATATACCTATTTTAGTATCTCTAGACGTTTGTGACACTACCATAAAAATAGGGGTGGTAGATACATATATAAGCTAAATAATTATGGCAAAAAGAATATTATATCCAGGGGATGAAGGGGTGAAAATTCAGTATTGTCACCAACTTATGTGTGAATTCTGCACAAATAAACCTATTTTAGTATCTCTAGACGTTTGTGACACTACCAAAAAAATAGGGGTGCTAGATAAATATATTAGCTAAATAATTATGGCAAAAAGAATATTCTATCCAGGGGATGAAGGGGTGAAAATTCAGTATTGTCACCAACTTATGTGTGAATTCTGCACAAATATACCTATTTTAGTATCTCTAGACGTTTGTGACACTACCATAAAAATAGGGGTGGTAGATACATATATTAGCTTAATAATTATGGCAAAAAGAATATTCTATCCAGGGGATGAAAGGTTGAAAATTCAGTATTGTCACCAACTTATGTGTGAATTCTGCACAAATATACCTATTTTAGTATCTCTAGACGTTTGTGACACTACCATAAAAAAAGGGGTGGTAGATACATATATTAGCTAAATAATTATGGCAAAAAGAATATTCTATCCAGGGGATGAGGAGGGTGAAAATTCAGTATTGTCACCAACTTATGTGTGAATTCTGCACAAATATACCTATTTTAGTATCTCTAGACGTTTGTGACACTACCATAAAAATAGGGATGGTAGATACATATATTAGCTAAATAATTATGGCAAAAAGAATATTATATCCAGGGGATGAGGGGGTGAAAATTCAGTATTGTCACCAACTTATGTGTGAATTCTGCACAAATAATCCTATTTTAGTATCTCTAGACGTTTGTGACACTACCATAAAAATAGAAGTGGTAGATACATATATAAGCTAAATAATTATGGCAAAAAGAATATTCTATCTAGGGGATGAGGGGTGAAAATTCAGTATTGTCACCAACTTATGTGTGAATTCTGCACAAATATACCTATTTTAGTATCTCTAGACGTTTGTGACACTACCATAAAATTAGGGGTGGTAGATACATATATGAGCTAAATAATTATGTTAAAAAGAATATTCTATCCAGGGGTTGAGGGGGTGAAAATTCAGTATTGTCACCAACTTATGTGTGAATTCTGCACAAATAAACCTATTTTAGTATCTCTAGACGTTTGTGACACTACCATAAAAATAGGGGTGGTAGATACATATATGAGCTAAATAATTATGGTAAAAAGAATATTCTATCCAGGGGTTGAGGGGGTGAAAATTCAGTATTGTCACCAACTTATGTGTGAATTCTGCACAAATATACCTATTTTAGTATCTCTAGACGTTTGTGACACTACCATAAAAATAGGGGTGTCAGATACATATATTAGCTAAATAATTATGGTAAAAAGAATATTCTATCCAGGGGTTGAGGGGGTGAAAATTCAGTATTGTCACCAACTTATGTGTGAATTCTGCACAAATATACCTATTTTAGTATCTCTAGACGTTTGTGACACTACCATAAAAATACGGGTGGTAGATACATATATTAGCTAAATAAATATGGCAAAAAGAATATTCTATCCAGGGGATGAGGAGGGTGAAAATTCAGTATTGTCACCAACTTATGTGTGAATTCTTCACAAATATACCTATTTTAGTATTTTTAGACGTTTGTGACACTACCATAAAAATAGGGGTGGTAGATACATATATTAGCTAAATAATTATGGTAAAAAGAATATTCTATCCAGGGGTTGAGGGGTGAAAATTAAGTATTGTCACCACTTATGTGTGAATTCTGCACAAATATACCTATTTTAGTATCTCTAGACGTTTGTGACACTACCATTAAAATAGGGGTGGTAGATACATATATAAGCTAAATAATTATGGCAAAAAGAATATTCTATCCAGGAGACGAAGGGGTGAAGATTCAGTATTGTCACCAACTTATGTGTGAATTCTGCACAAATATACCTATTTTAGTATCTCTAGACGTTTGTGACACTACCATAAAAATAAGGGTGGTAGATACATATATTAGCTAAATAATTATGGCAAAAAGAATATTCTATCCAGGAGATGAAGGGGTAAAAATTCAGTATTGTCACCAACTTATGTGTGAATTCTGCACAAATATAACTATTTTAGTATCTCTAGACGTTTGTGACACTACCATAAAAATAGGGGTGGTAGATACATATATTAGCTTAATAATTATGGCAAAAAGAATATTCTTTCCAGGGGATGAAAGGTTGAAAATTCAGTATTGTCACCAACTTATGTGTGAATTCTGCACAAATATACCTATTTTAGTATCTCTAGACGTTTGTGACACTACCATTAAAATAGGGGTGGTAGATACATATATAAGCTAAATAATTATGGCAAAAAGAATATTCTATCCAGGAGACGAAGGGGTGAAGATTCAGTATTGTCACCAACTTATGTGTGAATTCTGCACAAATATACCTATTTTAGTATCTCTAGACGTTTGTGACACTACCATAAAAACAGTGGTAGTAGATACATATATAAGCTAAATAATTATGGCAAAAAGAATATTCTATCCAGGAGATGAAGGGGTAAAAATTCAGTATTGTCACCAACTTATGTGTGAATTCTGCACAAATATACCTATTTTAGTATCTCTAGACGTTTGTGACACTACTATAAAAATAAGGGTGGTAGATGCATATATGAGCTAAATAATTATGGCAAAAAGAATATTCTATCCAGGGGATGAAAGGGTGAAAATTCAGTATTGTCACCAACTTATGTGTGAATTCTGCACAAATATACCTATTTTAGTATCTCTAGACGTTTGTGACACTACCATAAATATAAAGGTGGTAGATACATATAATAGCTAAATAATTATGGCAAAAAGAATATTCTATCCAGGGGTTGAGGGGTGAAAATTCAGTATTGTCACCAACTTATGTGTGAATTCTGCACAAATATACCTATTTTAGTATCTCTAGACGTTTGTGACACTACCATAAAAATAGGGGTGGTAGATACATATATTAGCTAAATAATTATGGCAAAAAGTATATTCTATCCAGGGGATGAGGGGGTGAAAATTCAGTATTGTCACCAACTTATGTGTGAATTCTGCACAAATATACCTATTTTAGTATCTCTAGACGTGTGTGACACTACCATAAAAATAGTGGTGGTAGATACATATATTAGCTAAATAATTTTGGCAAAAAAATATTCTATTTAGGGGATGAGGAGGGTGAAAATTCAGTATTGTCACCAACTTATGTGTGAATTCTGCACAAATATACCTATTTTAGTATCTCTAGACGTTTGTGACACTACCATAAAAATAGGGGTTTTAGATACATAAATTAGCTAAATAATTATGGCAAAAAGAATATTCTATCCAGGGGATGAGGGGTGAAAATTCAGTATTGTCACCAACTTATGTGTGAATTCTGCACAAATATACCTATTTTAGTATCTCTTGACGTTTGTGACACTACTATAAAAATAGGGGTGGTAGATACATATATTAGCTTAATAATTATGGCAAAAAGAATATTCTATCCAGGAGATGAAAGGTTGAAAATTCAGTATTGTCACCAACTTATGTGTGAATTCTGCACAAATATACCTATTTTAGTATCTCTAGACGTTTGTGACACTACCATAAAAATAGGGGTGCTAGATACATATATTAACTAAATAATTATGGCAAAAAGAATATTCTATCCAGAGGATGAGGGGGTGAAAATTCAGTATTGTCACCAACTTATGTGTGAATTCTGCACAAATAAACCTATTTTAGTATCTCTAGACGTTTGTGACACTACCATAAAAATAGGGGTGGTAGACACATATATTAGCTAAATAATTATGGCAAAAAAAATATTCTATCCAGGGTATGAGGGGGTGAAAATGCAGTATTGTCACCAACTTATGTGTGAATTCTGCACAAATATACCTATTTTAGTATCTCTAGACGTTTGTGACACTACCATAAAAAAAAGGGTGGTAGGTACATATATTAGCTAAATAATTATGGCAAAAAGAATATTCTATCCAGGGGATGAGGAGGGTGAAAATTCAGTATTGTCACCAACTTATGTGTGAATTCTGCACAAATATACCTATTTTAGTATCTCTAGACGTTTGTGACACTACCATAAAAATAAGGGTGGTAGATGCATATATTAGCTAAATAATTATGGCAAAAAGAATATTATATCCAGGGTTTGAGGGGGTGAAAATTCAGTATTGTCACCAACTTATGTGTGAATTCTGCACAAATAAACCTATTTTAGTATCTCTAGACGTTTGTGACACTACCATAAAAATAGGGGTGGTAGATACATATATTAGCTAAATAATTCTGGCAAAAAAAATATTCTATCCAGGGTATGAGGGGGTGAAAATGCAGTATTGTCACCAACTTATGTGTGAATTCTGCACAAATATACCTATTTTAGTATCTCTAGACGTTTGTGACACTACCATTTAAAAAAGGGGTGGTAGGTACATATATTAGCTAAATAATTATGGCAAAAAGAATATTCTATCCAGGGGATGAGGAGGGTGAAAATTCAGTATTGTCACCAACTTATGTGTGAATTCTGCACAAATATACCTATTTTAGTATCTCTAGACGTTTGTGACACTACCATAAAAATAAGGGTGGTAGATGCATATATAAGCTAAATAATTATGGCAAAAAGAATAATATATCCAGGGGATGAGGGGGTGAAAATTCAGTATTGTCACCAACTTATGTGTGAATTCTGCACAAATAAACCTATTTTAGTATCTCTAGACGTTTGTGACACTACCATAAAAATAGTAGTGGTAGATACATATATTAGCTAAATAATTATGTCAAAAAGAATATTCTATCCAGGGGATGAGGGGTGAAAATTCAGTATTGTCACCAACTTATGTGTGAATTCTGCACAAATATACCTATTTTAGTATCTCTAGACGTTTGTGACACTACCATAAAAAAAGGGGTGGTAGGTACATATATTAGCTAAATAATTATGGCAAAAAGAATATTCTATCCAAGGGATGAGGAGGGTGAAAATTCAGTATTGTCACCAACTTATGTGTGAATTCTGCACAAATATACCTATTTTAGTATCTCTAGACGTTTGTGACACTACCATAAAAATAAGGGTGGTAGATGCATATATTAGCTAAATAATTATGGCAAAAAGAATATTATATCCAGGGTTTGAGGGGGTGAAAATTCAGTATTGTCACCAACTTATGTGTGAATTCTGCACAAATAAACCTATTTTAGTATCTCTAGACGTTTGTGACACTACCATAAAAATAGGGGTGGTAGATACATATATTAGCTAAATAATTATGGCAAAAAAAATATTCTATCCAGGGTATGAGGGGGTGAAAATGCAGTATTGTCACCAACTTATGTGTGAATTCTGCACAAATATACCTATTTTAGTATCTCTAGACGTTTGTGACACTACCATTAAAAAAAGGGGTGGTAGGTACATATATTAGCTAAATAATTATGGCAAAAAGAATATTCTATCCAGGGGATGAGGAGGGTGAAAATTCAGTATTGTCACCAACTTATGTGTGAATTCTGCACAAATATACCTATTTTAGTATCTCTAGACGTTTGTGACACTACCATAAAAATAAGGGTGGTAGATGCATATATTAGCTAAATAATTATGGCAAAAAGAATATTATATCCAGGGTTTGAGGGGGTGAAAATTCAGTATTGTCACCAACTTATGTGTGAATTCTGCACAAATAAACCTATTTTAGTATCTCTAGACGTTTATGACACTACCATAAAAATAGGGGTGGTAGATACATATATGAGCTAAATAATTATGGCAAAAAAAGTATTCTATCCAGGGGATGAGGGGGTGAAAATTCAGTATTGTCACCAACTTATGTGTGAATTCTGCACAAATATACCTATTTTAGTATCTCTAGACGTTTGTGACACTACCATAAAAATAGGGGTGGTAGATACATATATTAGCTAAATAATTATGGCAAAAAAAATATTCTATCCAGGAGATGAAGGGGTAAAAATTCAGTATTGTCACCAACTTATGTGTGAATTCTGCACAAATATACCTATTTTAGTAACTCTAGACGTTTGTGATACTACCATAAAAATAGGGGTGGTAGATACATATATTAGCTAAATAATTATGGCAAAAAAAAATTCTATCCAGGGTATGAAGGGGTGAAAATTCAGTATTGTCACCAACTTATGTGTGAATTCTGCACAAATATACCTATTTTAGTACCTCTAGACGTTTGTTACACTACCATAAAAATAGGGGTGTCAGATACATATATTAGCTAAATAATTATGGTAAAAAGAATATTCTATCCAGGGGATGAGGGGGTGAAAATTCAGTATTGTCACCAACTTATGTGTGAATTCTGCACAAATATACCTATTTTAGTATCTCTAGACGTTTGTCACACTACCATAAAAATAGGGTTGGTAGATACATGTATTAGCTAAATAATTATGGCAAAAAGAATATTCTATCCATGGGATGAGAGGGTGAAAATTCAGTATTGTCACCAACTTATGTGTGAATTCTGCACAAATATACCTATGTTAGTATCTCTAGACGTTTGTGACACTACCATAAAAATAGGGGTGGTAGATACATATATTAGCTAAATAATTATGGCAAAAAGAATATTCTATCCAGGAGATGAAGGGGTAAAAATTCAGTATTGTCACCAACTTATGTGTGAATTCTGCACAAATATACCTATTTTAGTAACTCTAGACGTTTGTGACACTACCATAAAAATATCGGTGGTAGATACATATATTAGCTAAATAATTATGGCAAAAAGAATATTCTATCCAGGTGATGAAGGGGTGAAAATTCCGTATTGTCACCAACTTATGTGTGAATTCTTCACAAATATACCTATTTTAGTATCTCTAGACGTTTGTGACACTACCATAAAAATAGGGGTGGTAGATACATATATTAGCTTAATAATTATGGCAAAAAGAATATTCTATCCAGGAGATGAAAGGTTGAAAATTCAGTATTGTCACCAACTTATGTGTGAATTCTGCACAAATATACCTATTTTAGTATCTCTAGACGTTTGTGACACTACCATTTAAATAGGGGTGGTAGATACATATATAAGCTAATTAATTATGGCAAAAAGAATATTCTATCCAGGAGACGAGGGGGTGAAAATTCAGTATTGTCACCAACTTATGTGTGAATTCTGCACAAATATACCTATTTTAGTATCTCTAGACGTTTGTGACACTACCATAAAAATAAGGGTGGTAGATACATATATTAGCTAAATAATTATGGCAAAAAGAATATTCTATCCAGGAGATGAAGGGGTAAAAATTCAGTATTGTCACCAACTTATGTGTGAATTCTGCACAAATATACCTATTTTAGTATCTCTAGACGTTTGTGACACTACCATAAAAATAGGGGTGTCAGATACATATATTAGCTAAATAATTATGGTAAAAAGAATATTCTATCCAGGGGTTGAGGGGGTGAAAATTCAGTATTGTCACCAACTTATGTGTGAATTCTGCACAAATATACCTATTTTAGTATCTCTAGAGTTTTGTGACACTACCATAAAAATACGGGTGGTAGATACATATATTAGCTAAATAAATATGGCAAAAAGAATATTCTATCCAGGGGATGAGGAGGGTGAAAATTCAGTATTGTCACCAACTTATGTGTGAATTCTTCACAAATATACCTATTTTAGTATCTCTAGACGTTTGTGACACTACCATAAAAATAGGGGTGGTAGATACATATATTAGCTAAATAATTATGTTAAAAAGAATATTCTATCCAGGGGTTGAGGGGTGAAAATTAAGTATTGTCACCAACTTATGTGTGAATTCAGCACAAATATACCTATTTTAGTATCTCTAGACAATTGTGACACTACCATAAAAATAGGGGTGGTAGATACATGTATTAGCTAAATAATTATGGCAAAAAGAATATTTTATCCAGGGGATGAGGGGGTGAAAATTCAGTATTGTCACGAACTTATGTGTGAATTCTGCACAAATATACCTATTTTAGTATCTCTAGACGTTTGTGACACTACCATAAAAATAAGGGTGGTAGATACATATATAAGCTAAATAATTTAGGCAAAAAGAATATTATATCCAGGGGATGAAGGGGTGAAAATTCAGTATTGTCACCAACTTATGTGTGAATTCTGCACAAATAAACCTATTTTGGTATCTCTAGACGTTTGTGACACTACCAAAAAAATAGGGGTGCTAGATACATAAATTAGCTAAATAATTATGGCAAAAAGAATATTCTATCCAGGGGATGAAGGGGTGAAAATTCAGTATTGTCACCAACTTATGTGTGAATTCTGCACAAATATACCTATTTTAGTATCTCTAGACGTTTGTGACACTACCATAAAAATAGGGGTGGTAGATACATATATTAGCTTAATAATTATGGCAAAAAGAATATTCTATCTAGGGGATGAAAGGTTGAAAATTCAGTATTGTCACCAACTTATGTGTGAATTCTGCACAAATATACCTATTTTAGTATCTCTAGACGTTTGTGACACTACCATAAAAAAAGGGGTGGTAGATACATATATTAGCTAAATAATTATGGCAAAAAGAATATTCTATCCAGGGGATGAGGAGGGTGAAAATTCAGTATTGTCACCAACTTATGTGTGAATTCTGCACAAATATACCTATTTTAGTATCTCTAGACGTTTGTGACACTACCATAAAAATAGGGATGGTAGATACATATATTAGCTAAATAATTATGGCAAAAAGAATATTATATCCAGGGGATGAGGGGGTGAAAATTCAGTATTGTCACCAACTTATGTGTGAATTCTGCACAAATAATCCTATTTTAGTATCTCTAGACGTTTGTGACACTACCATAAAAATAGGGGTGGTAGATACATATATGAGCTAAATAATTATGGCAAAAAAAATATTCTATCCAGGGTATGAGGGGGTGAAAATTCAGTATTGTCACCAACTTATGTGTGAATTCTGCACAAATATACCTATTTTAGTATCTCTAGACGTTTGTGACACTACCATAAAAATAGGGGTGTCAGATACATATATTAGCTAAATAATTATGGTAAAAAGAATATTCTATCCAGGGGTTGAGGGGGTGAAAATTCAGTATTGTCACCAACTTATGTGTGAATTCTGCACAAATATACCTATTTTAGTATCTCTAGACGTTTGTGACACTACCATAAAAATACGGGTGGTAGATACATATATTAGCTAAATAAATATGGCAAAAAGAATATTGTATCCAGGGGATGAGGAGGGTGAAAATTCAGTATTGTCACCAACTTATGTGTGAATTCTTCACAAATATACCTATTTTAGTATTTTTAGACGTTTGTGACACTACCATAAAAATAGGGGTGGTAGATACATATATTAGCTAAATAATTATGGTAAAAAGAATATTCTATCCAGGGGTTGAGGGGTGAAAATTAAGTATTGTCACCAACTTATGTGTGAATTCTGCACAAATATACCTATTTTAGTATCTCTAGACGTTTGTGACACTACCATTAAAATAGGGGTGGTAGATACATATATAAGCTAAATAATTATGGCAAAAAGAATATTCTATCCAGGAGACGAGGGGGTGAAAATTCAGTATTGTCACCAACTTATGTGTGAATTCTGCACAAATATACCTATTTTAGTATCTCTAGACGTTTGTGACACTACCATAAAAATAAGGGTGGTAGATACATATATTAGCTAAATAATTATGGCAAAAAGAATATTCTATCCAGGAGATGAAGGGGTAAAAATTCAGTATTGTCACCAACTTATGTGTGAATTCTGCACAAATATACCTATTTTAGTATCTCTAGACGTTTGTGACACTACCATAAAAATAGGGGTGGTAGATACATATATTAGCTTAATAATTATGGCAAAAAGAATATTCTTTCCAGGGGATGAAAGGTTGAAAATTCAGTATTGTCACCAACTTATGTGTGAATTCTGCACAAATATACCTATTTTAGTATCTCTAGACGTTTGTGACACTACCATAAAAACAGTGGTACTAGATACATATATAAGCTAAATAATTATGGCAAAAAGAATATTCTATCCAGGGGATGCAGGGGTGAAAATTCAGTATTGTCACCAACTTATGTGTGAATTCTGCACAAATATAAGTATTTTAGTATCTCTAGACGTTAGTGACACTACCATAAAAATAGGGGTGGTAGATACATATATTAGCTAAATAATAATGGTAAAAAGAATATTCTATCCAGGGGATGAGGAGGGTGAAAATTCAGTATTGTCACCAACTTATGTGTGAATTCTGCACAAATATACCTATTTTAGTATCTCTAGACGTTTGTGACACTACCATAAAAATAGGGATGGTAGATACATATATTAGCTAAATAATTATGGCAAAAAGAATATTCTATCCAGGGGATGAAAAGGGTGAAAATTCAGTATTGTCACCAACTTATGTGTGAATTCTGCACAAATAAACCTATTTTAGTATCTCTAGACGTTTTTGACACTACCATAAAAATAGGGGTGTTAGATACATATATTAGCTAAATAATTATTGCAAAAAGAATATTCTATCCAGGAGATGAAGGGGTGAAAATTCAGTATTGTCACCAACTTATGTGTGAATTCTGCACAAATATACCTATTTTAGTATCTCTAGACGTTTGTGACACTACCATAAAAAAAGGGGTGGTAGATACATATATTAGCTAAATAATTATGGCAAAAATAATATTCTATCCAGGGGATGAGGAGGGTGAAAATTCAGTATTGTCACCAACTTATGTGTGAATTCTGCACAAATATACCTATTTAGTATCTCTAGACGTTTGTGACACTACCATAAAAATAAGGGTGGTAGATGCATATATTAGCTAAATAATTATGGCAAAAAGAATATTCTATCCAGGGGATGAAAGGGTGAAAATTCAGTATTGTCACCAACTTATTTGTGAATTCTGCACAAATATACCTATTTTAGTATCTCTAGACGTTTGTGACACTACCATAAATATAAAGGTGGTAGATACATATATTAGCTAAATAATTATGGCAAAAAGAATATTCTATCCAGGGGTTGAGGGGGTGAAATATCAGTATTGTCACCAACTTATGTGTGAATTCTGCACAAATAAACCTATTTTAGTATCTCTAGACGTTTGTTACACTACCATAAAAATAGGGGTGGTAGATACATATATTAGCTAAATAATTATAGCAAAAAGAATATTCTATCCAGGGGATGAGAGGGTGAAAGTTCCGTATTGTCACCAACTTATGTGTGAATTCTGCACAAATAAACCTATTTTAGTATCTCTAGACGTTTGTGACACTACCATAAAAATAGTGGTGCTAAATACATATATTAACTAAATAATTATGGCAAAAAGAATATTCTATCCAGGGGATGAGGGGGTGAAAATTCAGTATTGTCACCAACTTATGTGTGAATTCAGCAAAAATATACCTATTTTAGTATCTCTAGACGTTTGTGACACTACCATAAAAATAGGGGTGGTAGATACATATAGTAGCTAAATAATTATGGCAAAAAGAATATTCTATCCAGGGGATGAGGGGGTGAAAATTCAGTATTGTCACCTACTTATGTGTGAATTCTGCACAAATAAACCTATTTTAGTATCTCTAGACGTTTGTGACACTACCATAAAAATAGGAGTGGTAGATACAAATATAAGCTAAATAATTATGGCAAAAAGAATATTCTATCCAGGGGATGAGGGGGTGAAAATTCAGTATTGTCACCAACTTATGTGTGAATTCTGCACAAATATACCTATTTTAGTATCTCTAGACGTTTGTGACACTACCATAAATATAGGAGTGGTAGATACATATATGAGCTAAATAATTATGGCAAAAAAAATATTCTATCCAGGAGATGAGGGGGTGAAAATTCAGTATTGTCACCAACTTATGTGTGAATTCTGCACAAATAAACCTATTTTAGTATCTCTAGACGTTTGTGACACTACCATAAAAATAGTAGTGGTAGATACATATATTAGCTAAATAATTATGTCAAAAAGAATATTCTATCCAGGGGATGAGGGGTGAAAATTCAGTATTGTCACCAACTTATGTGTGAATTCTGCACAAATATACCTATTTTAGTATCTCTAGACGTTTGTGACACTACCATAAAAATAGGGGTGCTAGATACATATATTAACTAAATAATTATGGCAAAAAGAATATTCTATCCAGAGGATGAGGGGGTGAAAATTCAGTATTGTCACAAACTTATGTGTGAATTCTGCACAAATAAACCTATTTTAGTATCTCTAGACGTTTGTGACACTACCATAAAAATAGGGGTGGTAGACACATATATTAGCTAAATAATTATGGCAAAAAAAATATTCTATCCAGGGTATGAGGGGGTGAAAATGCAGTATTGTCACCAACTTATGTGTGAATTCTGCACAAATATACCTATTTTAGTATCTCTAGACGTTTGTGACACTACCATAGAAAAAGGGGTGGTAGGTACATATATTAGCTAAATAATTATGGCAAAAAGAATATTCTATCCAAGGGATGAGGAGGGTGAAAATTCAGTATTGTCACCAACTTATGTGTGAATTCTGCACAAATATACCTATTTTAGTATCTCTAGACGTTTGTGACACTACCATAAAAATAAGGGTGGTAGATGCATATATTAGCTAAATAATTATGGCAAAAAGAATATTATATCCAGGGTTTGAGGGGGTGAAAATTCAGTATTGTCACCAACTTATGTGTGAATTCTGCACAAATAAACCTATTTTAGTATCTCTAGACGTTTGTGACACTACCATAAAAATAGGGGTGGTAGATACATATATTAGCTAAATAATTATGGCAAAAAAAATATTCTATCCAGGGTATGAGGGGGTGAAAATGCAGTATTGTCACCAACTTATGTGTGAATTCTGCACAAATATACCTATTTTAGTATCTCTAGACGTTTGTGACACTACCATAAAAAAAAGGATGGTAGGTACATATATTAGCTAAATAATTATGGCAAAAAGAATATTCTATCCAGGGGATGAGGAGGGTGAAAATTCAGTATTATCACCAACTTATGTGTGAATTCTGCACAAATATACCTATTTTAGTATCTCTAGACGTTTGTGACACTACCATAAAAATAGGGATGGTAGATACATATATTAGCTAAATAATTATGGCAAAAAGAATATTATATCCAGGGGATGAAGGGTCGAAAATTCAGTATTGTCACCAACTTATGTGTGAATTCTGCACAAATAAACCTATTTTAGTATCTCTAGACGTTTGTGACACTACCATAAAAATAGTAGTGGTAGATACATATATAAGCTAAATAATTATGGCAAAAAGAATATTCTATCCAGGGGATGAGGGGTGAAAATTCAGTATTGTCACCAACTTATGTGTGAATTCTGCACAAATATACCTATTTTAGTATCTCTAGACGTTTGTGACACTACCATAAAAATAGGGGTGCTAGATACATATATTAACTAAATAATTATGGCAAAAAGAATATTCTATCCAGGAGATGAAGGGGTAAAAATTCAGTATTGTCACCAACTTATGTGTGAATTCTGCACAAATATACCAATTTTAGTAACTCTAGACGTTTGTGACACTACCATAAAAATATCGGTGGTAGATACATACAGTAGCTAAATAATTATGGCAAAAAGAATATTCTATCCAGGTGATGAAGGGGTGAAAATTCCGTATTGTCATTCACTTATGTGTGAATTCTGCACAAATATACCTATTTTAGTATCTCTCGACATTTGTGACACTACCATAAAAATAGGGGTGGTAGATACATATATTAGCTTAATAATTATGGCAAAAAGAATATTCTATCCAGGGGATGAAAGGTTGAAAATTCGGTATTGTCACCAACTTATGTGTGAATTCTGCACAAATATACCTATTTAAGTATCTCTAGACGTTTGTGACACTACCATAAAAACAGGGGTGGTAGATACATATATAAGCTAAATAATTATGGCAAAAAGAATATTCTATCCAGGGGATGCAGGGGTGAAAATTCAGTATTGTCACCAACTTATGTGTGAATTTTGCTCAAATATACCTATTTTAGTATCTCTAGACGTTTGTGACACTACCATAAAAATAGGGGTGGTAGATACATATATTAGCTAAATAATAATGGCAAAAAGAATATTCTATCCAGGGGATGAGGAGGGTGAAAATTCAGTATTGTCACCAACATATGTGTGAATTCTGCACAAATATACCTATTTTAGTATCTCTAGACGTTTGTGACACTACCATAAAAATAGGGATGGTAGATACATATATTAGCTAAATAATTATGGCAAAAAGAATATTATATCCAGGGGATGAGGGGGTGAAAATTCAGTATTGTCACCAACTTATGTTTGAATTCTGCACAAATAAACCTATTTTAGTATCTCTAGACGTTTGTGACACTACCATAAAAATAGATGTGGTAGATACATATATTAGCTAAATAATTATGTCAAAAAGAATATTCTATCCAGGGGATGAAGGGGTGAAAATTCAGTATTGTCACCAACTTATGTGTGAATTCTGCACAAATATACCTGTTTTAGTATCTCTAGACGTTTGTGACACTACCATAAAAATAAGGGTGGTAGATACATATATTAGCTAAATAATTATGTTAAAAATAATATTCTATCCAGGGGTTGAGGGGGTGAAAATTCAGTATTGTCACCAACTTATGTGTGAATTCTGCACAAATAAGCCTATTTTAGTATCTCTAGACGTTTGTGACACTACCATAAAAATAGGGGTGGTAGATACATATATTAGCTAAATAATTATGTCAAAAAGAATATTCTATCCAGGGGATGAAGGGGTGAAAATTCAGTATTGTCACCAACTTATGTGTGAATTCTGCACAAATAAACCTATTTTAGTATCTCTAGACGTTTGTGACACTACCATAAAAATAAGGGTGGTAGATACATATATTAGCTAAATAATTATGGCAAAAAGAATATTCTATCCAGGGAATGAGAGGGTGAATATTCAGTATTGTCACCAACTTATGTGTGAATTCTGCACAAATAAACCTATTTTAGTATCTCTAGACGTTTGTGACACTACCATAAAAATAGGGGTGGTAGATACATATATTAGCTAAATAATTATGGCAAAAAAAAAAGAATAATCTATTCAGTGGATGAGGGGGTGAAAATTTAGTATTGTCACCAACTTATGTGTGAATTCTGCACAAATATACCTATTTTAGTATCTCTAGACGTTTGTGACACTACCATAAAAATAAGGGTGGTAGATACATATATTAGCTAAATAATTATGGCAAAAAGAATATTCTATCCAGGGGATGAGGGGGTGAAAATTCAGTATTGTCACCAACTTATGTGTGAATTCTGCACAAATATGCCTATTTTAGTATCTCTAGACGTTTGTGACACTACTATAAAAATAGGGCTGGTAGATACATATAATAGCTAAATAATTATGTCAAAAAGAATATTCTATTCAGGGGATGAAGTTGTGAAAATTCAGTATTTTCACCAACTTATGTGTAAACTCTGCACAAATAAACCTATTTTAGTATCTCTAGACGTTTGTGACACTACCATAAAAATAGGGGTGGTAGATAGATATATTAGCTAAATAATTATGTCAAAAAGAATATTCTATCCAGGGGATGAAGGGGTGAAAATTCAGTATTGTCACCAACTTATGTGTGAATTCTGCACAAATAAACCTATTTTAGTATCTCTAGACGTTTGTGACACTACCATAAAAATAGGTGTGGTAGATACATATATTAGCTAAATAATTATGTCAAAAAGAATATTCTATCCAGGGGATGAAGGGGTGAAAATTCAGTATTGTCACCAACTTATGTGTGAATTCTGCACAAATAAACCTATTTTAGTATCTCTAGACGTTTGTGACACTACCATAAAAATAAGGGTGGTAGATACATATATTAGCTAAATAATTATAGCAAAAAGAATATTCTATCCAGGGGATGAGGGGGTGAAAATTCAGTATTGTCACCAACTTATGTGTGAATTCTGCACAAATAAACCTATTTTAGTATCTCTAGACGTTTGTGACACTACCATAAAAATAAGGGTGGTAGATACATATATTAGCTAAATAATTATCGGAAAAAGAATATTCTATCCAGGGGATTAGGGGGTGAAAATTCAGTATTGTCACCAACTTATGTGTGAATTCTGCACAAATATACCTGTTTTAGTATCTCTAGACGTTTGTGACACTACCATAAAAATAAGGGTGGTAGATACATATATTAGCTAAATAATTATGTTAAAAATAATATTCTATCCAGGGGTTGAGGGGGTGAAAATTCAGTATTGTCACCAACTTATGTGTGAATTCTGCACAAATAAGCCTATTTTAGTATCTCTAGACGTTTGTGACACTACCATAAAAATAGGGGTGGTAGATACATATATTAGCTAAATAATTATGTCAAAAAGAATATTCTATCCAGGGGATGAAGGGGTGAAAATTCAGTATTGTCACCAACTTATGTGTGAATTCTGCACAAATAAACCTATTTTAGTATCTCTAGACGTTTGTGACACTACCATAAAAATAAGGGTGGTAGATACATATATTAGCTAAATAATTATGGCAAAAAGAATATTCTATCCAGGGGATGAGGGGGTGAAAATTCAGTATTGTCACCAACTTATGTGTGAATTCTGCACAAATATGCCTATTTTAGTATCTCTAGACGTTTGTGACACTACTATAAAAATAGGGCTGGTAGATACATATAATAGCTAAATAATTATGTCAAAAAGAATATTCTATTCAGGGGATGAAGTTGTGAAAATTCAGTATTTTCACCAACTTATGTGTGAATTCTGCACAAATAAACCTATTTTAGTATCTCTAGACGTTTGTGATACTACCATAAAAATAAAGGTGGTAGATACATATATTAGCTAAATAATTATCGGAAAAAGAATATTCTATCCAGGGGATTAGGGGGTGAAAATTCAGTATTGTCACCAACTTATGTGTGAATTCTGCACAAATATACCTGTTTTAGTATCTCTAGACGTTTGTGACACTACCATAAAAATAAGGGTGGTAGATACATATATTAGCTAAATAATTATGGCAAAAAAAATATTCTATCCAGGGGATGAGGGGGTGAAATTTCCGTATTGTCACCAACTTATGTGTGAATTCTGCACAAATAAACCTATTTTAGTATCTCTAGACGTTTGTGACACTACCGTAAAAATAGGGGTGGTAGATACATAAATTAGCTAAATAATTATGGCAAAAAGAATATTCTATCCAGGGGTTGAGGGGGTGAAAATTAAGTATTGTCACCAACTTATGTGTGAATTCTGCACAAATATAACTATTTTAGTATCTCCAGACGTTTGTGACACTACCATAAAAATAGGGGTGGTAGATACATATATTAGCTAAATAATTATGGCAAAAATAATATTCTATCCAGGGCATGAGGGGGTGAAAATTCCGTATTGTCACCAACTTATGTGTGAATTCTGCACAAATATACCTATTTTAGTATCTCTTGACGTTTGTGACACTACCATAAAAATAGATGTGGTAGATACATATATTAGCTAAATAATTATGGCAAAAAAAATATTCTATCCAGGGGATTAGGGGGTGAAAATTCAGTATTGTCACCAACTTATGTGTGAATTCTGCACAAATATACCTGTTTTAGTATCTCTAGACGTTTGTGACACTACCATAAAAATAGGGATGGTAGATACATATATTAGCTAAATAATTATGGCAAAAAGAATATTATATCCAGGGGATGAGGGGGTGAAAATTCAGTATTGTCACCAACTTATGTTTGAATTCTGCACAAATAAACCTATTTTAGTATCTCTAGACGTTTGTGACACTACCATAAAAATAGATGTGGTAGATACATATATAAGCTAAATAATTATGTCAAAAAGAATATTCTATCCAGGGGATGAAGGGGTGAAAATTCAGTATTGTCACCAACTTATGTGTGAATTCTGCACAAATATACCTATTTTAGTAACTCTAGACGTTTGTGACACTACCATAAAAATAAGGGTGGTAGATACATATATAAGCTAAATAATTATGGCAAAAAGAATATTCTATCCAGGGGATGAGGAGGGTGAAAATTCAGTATTGTCACCAACTTATGTGTGAATTCTGCACAAATAAACCTATTTTAGTATCTCTAGACGTTTTTGACACTACCATAAAAATAGGGGTGGTAGATACATATATAAGCTAAATAATTATTGCAAAAAGAATATTCTATCCAGGAGATGAAGGGGTCAAAATTCAGTATTGTCACCAACTTATGTGTGAATTCTGCACAAATATACCTATTTTAGTATCTCTAGACGTTTGTGACACTTCCATAAAAAAGGGGTGGTAGATACATATATTAGCTAAATAATTATGGCAAAAAGAATATTCTATCCAGGGGATGCAGGGGTGAAAATTCAGTATTGTCACCAACTTATGTGTGAATTCTGCACAAATATAAGTATTTTAGTATCTCTAGACGTTTGTGACACTACCATAAAAATAGGGGTGGTAGATACATATATTAGCTAAATAAGAATGGCAAAAAGAATATTCTATCCAGGGGATGAGGAGGGTGAAAATTCAGTATTGTCACCAACTTATGTGTGAATTCTGCACAAATAAACCTATTTTAGTATCTCTAGACGTTTGTGACACTACCATAAAAATAGATGTGGTAGATACATATATTAGCTAAATAATTATGGCAAAAAAAATATTCTATACAGGGTATGAGGGGGTGAAAATTCAGTATTGTCACCAACTTATTTGTGAATTCTGCACAAATATACCAATTTTAGTAACTCTAGACGTTTGTGACACTACCATAAAAATAGGGGTGATAGATACATATATTATCTAAATAATTATGGCAAAAAGAATATTCTATCCAGGTGATGAAGGGATGAAAATTCCGTATTGTCACCCACTTATGTGTGAATTCTGCACAAATATACCTATTTTAGTATCTCTCGACGTTTGTGACACTACCATAAAAACAGGGGTGGTAGATACATATATTATCTTAATAATTATGGCAAAAAGAATATTCTATCCAGGGGATGAGGGGGTGAAAATTCAGTATTGTCACCAATTTATGTGTGAATTCTGCACAAATATACCTATTTTAGTATCTCCAGACGTTTGTGACACTACCATAAAGATAAAGGTGGTAGATACATATATAAGCTAAATAATTATGGCAAAAAGAATATTCTATCCAGGGGATGAAAGGGTGAAAATTCAGTATTGTCACCAACTTATGAGTGAATTCTGCACAAATATACCTATTTTAGTATCTCTAGACGTTTGTGGCACTACCGTAAATATAGGGGTGGTAGACACATATATTAGCTAAATAATTATGGCAAAAAGAATATTCTATCCAGGGGATGAAGGGGTGAAATATCAGTATTGTCACCAACTTATGTGTGAATTCTGCACAAATAAACCTATTTTAGTATCTCTAGACGATTGTGACACTACCATAAGAATAACGGTGGTAGATACATATATTAGCTAAATAATTATGGCAAAAAGAATATTCTATCCAGGGGATGAGAGGGTGAAAGTTCCGTATTGTCACCAACTTATGTGTGAATTCTGCAAATAAACCTATTTTAGTATCTCTAGACGTTTGTGACACTACCATAAAAATAGGGGTGCTAGATACATATATAAACTAAATAATTATGGCAAAAAGAATATTCTATCCAGGGGATGAGGGGGTGAAAATTCAGTATTGTCACCAACTTATGTGTGAATTCTGCAAAAATATACCTTTTTTAGTATCTCTAGACGTGTGTGACACTACCATAAAAATAGGGGTGGTAGATACATATATTAGCTAAATAATTATGGCAAAAAGAATATTCTATCCAGGGAATGAGAGGGTGAATATTCAGTATTGTCACCAACTTATGTGTGAATTCTGCACAAATAAACCTATTTTAGTATCTCTAGACGTTTGTGACACTACCATAAAAATAGGGGTGGTAGATACATATATTAGCTAAATAATTATGGCAAAAAAAAAAGAATAATCTATTCAGTGGATGAGGGGGTGAAAATTTAGTATTGTCACCAACTTATGTGTGAATTCTGCACAAATATACCTATTTTAGTATCTCTAGACGTTTGTGACACTACCATAAAAATAAGGGTGGTAGATACATATATTAGCTAAATAATTATGGCAAAAAGAATATTCTATCCAGGGGATGAGGGGGTGAAAATTCAGTATTGTCACCAACTTATGTGTGAATTCTGCACAAATATGCCTATTTTAGTATCTCTAGACGTTTGTGACACTACTATAAAAATAGGGCTGGTAGATACATATAATAGCTAAATAATTATGTCAAAAAGAATATTCTATTCAGGGGATGAAGTTGTGAAAATTCAGTATTTTCACCAACTTATGTGTAAATTCTGCACAAATAAACCTATTTTAGTATCTCTAGACGTTTGTGACACTACCATAAAAATAGGGGTGGTAGATAGATATATTAGCTAAATAATTATGTCAAAAAGAATATTCTATCCAGGGGATGAAGGGGTGAAAATTCAGTATTGTCACCAACTTATGTGTGAATTCTGCACAAATAAACCTATTTTAGTATCTCTAGACGTTTGTGACACTACCATAAAAATAGGTGTGGTAGATACATATATTAGCTAAATAATTATGTCAAAAAGAATATTCTATCCAGGGGATGAAGGGGTGAAAATTCAGTATTGTCACCAACTTATGTGTGAATTCTGCACAAATAAACCTATTTTAGTATCTCTAGACGTTTGTAACACTACCATAAAAATAAGGGTGGTAGATACATATATTAGCTAAATAATTATAGCAAAAAGAATATTCTATCCAGGGGATGAGGGGGTGAAAATTCAGTATTGTCACCAACTTATGTGTGAATTCTGCACAAATAAACCTATTTTAGTATCTCTAGACGTTTGTGACACTACCATAAAAATAAGGGTGGTAGATACATATATTAGCTAAATAATTATCGGAAAAAGAATATTCTATCCAGGGGATTAGGGGGTGAAAATTCAGTATTGTCACCAACTTATGTGTGAATTCTGCACAAATATACCTGTTTTAGTATCTCTAGACGTTTGTGACACTACCATAAAAATAAGGGTGGTAGATACATATATTAGCTAAATAATTATGTTAAAAATAATATTCTATCCAGGGGTTGAGGGGGTGAAAATTCAGTATTGTCACCAACTTATGTGTGAATTCTGCACAAATAAGCCTATTTTAGTATCTCTAGACCTTTGTGACACTACCATAAAAATAGGGGTGGTAGATACATATATTAGCTAAATAATTATGTCAAAAAGAATATTCTATCCAGGGGATGAAGGGGTGAAAATTCAGTATTGTCACCAACTTATGTGTGAATTCTGCACAAATAAACCTATTTTAGTATCTCTAGACGTTTGTGACACTACCATAAAAATAAGGGTGGTAGATACATATATTAGCTAAATAATTATGGCAAAAAGAATATTCTATCCAGGGGATGAGGGGGTGAAAATTCAGTATTGTCACCAACTTATGTGTGAATTCTGCACAAATATGCCTATTTTAGTATCTCTAGACGTTTGTGACACTACTATAAAAATAGGGCTGGTAGATACATATAATAGCTAAATAATTATGTCAAAAAGAATATTCTATTCAGGGGATGAAGTTGTGAAAATTCAGTATTTTCACCAACTTATGTGTGAATTCTGCACAAATAAACCTATTTTAGTATCTCTAGACGTTTGTGATACTACCATAAAAATAGGGGTGGTAGATACATATATAAGCTAAATAATTATGGCAAAAAGAATATTCTATCCAAGAGATGAGGGGGTGAAAATTCAGTATTGTCATCAACTTATGTGCGAATTCTGCACAAATATACCTATTTTAGTATCTCTAGACGTTTGTGACACTACCATAAAAATAAAGGTGGTAGATACATATATTAGCTAAATAATTATCGGAAAAAAAATATTCTATCCAGGGGATTAGGGGGTGAAAATTCAGTATTGTCACCAACTTATGTGTGAATTCTGCACAAATATACCTGTTTTAGTATCTCTAGACGTTTGTGACACTACCATAAAAATAAGGGTGGTAGATACATATATTAGCTAAATAATTATGGCAAAAAAAATATTCTATCCAGGGGTTGAGGGGGTGAAATTTTTGTATTGTCACCAACTTATGTGTGAATTCTGCACAAATAAACCTATTTTAGTATCTCTAGACGTTTGTGACACTACCGTAAAAATAGGGGTGGTAGATACATAAATTAGCTAAATAATTATGGCAAAAAGAATATTCTATCCAGGGGTTGAGGGGGTGAAAATTAAGTATTGTCACCAACTTATGTGTGAATTCTGCACAAATATAACTATTTTAGTATCTCCAGACGTTTGTGACACTACCATAAAAATAGGGGTGGTAGATACATATGTTAGCTAAATAATTATGGCAAAAAGAATATTCTATCCAGGGGATGAAGGGGTGAAAATTCAGCATTGTCACCAACTTATGTGTGAATTCTGCACAAATATACCTATTTTAGTATCTCTAGACGTTTGTGACACTACCATAAATATAAAGGTGGTAGATACATATATTAGCTAAATAATTATGGCAAAAAGAATATTCTATCCAGGGGTTGAGGGGGTGAAAATTCAGTATTGTCACCAACTTATGTGTGAATTCTGCACAAATAAACCTATTTTAGTATCTCTAGACGTTTGTGACACTACCATAAAAATAGGGGTGGTAGATACAAATATAAGCTAAATAATTATGGCAAAAAGAATATTCTATCCAGGGTATGAGGGGGTGAAAATTCAGTATTGTCACCAACTTATGTATGAATTCTGCACAAATATACCTATTTTAGTATCTCTAGACGTTTGTGACACTACCATAAATATAGGAGTGGTAGATACATATATGAGCTAAATAATTATGGCAAAAAAAATATTCTATCCAGGAGATGAGGGGGTGAAAATTCAGTATTGTCACCAACTTATGTGTGAATTCTGCACAAATAAACCTATTTTAGTATCTCTAGACGTTTGTGACACTACCATAAAAATAGGGGTGGTAGATACAAATATTAGCTAAATAATTATGGCAAAAAGAATATTCTATCCAGGGGATGAGGGGGTGAAAATTCAGTATTGTCACCAACTTATGTGTGAATTCTGCACAAATATACCTATTTTAGTATCTCTAGACGTTTGTGACACTACCATAAAAATAAGGGTGGTAGATACATATATTACCTAAATAATTATGGTAAAGAAAATATTCTATCCAGGAGATGAGAGGGTGAAAATTCAGTATTGTCACCAACTTATGTGTGAATTCTGCACAAATATACCTATTTTAGTATCTCTAGACGTTTGTGACACTACCATAAAAATAGGGGTGGTAGATACATATATTAGCTAAATAATTATGGCAAAAAGAATATTCTATCCAGGGGATGAGAGGGTGAAAGTTCCGTATTGTCACCAACTTATGTGTGAATTCTGCACAAATAAACCTATTTTAGTATCTCTAGACGTTTGTGACACTACCATAAAAATAGGGGTGCTAGATACATATATTAACTAAATAATTATGGCAAAAAGAATATTCTATCCAGGGGATGAGGGGGTGAAAATTCAGTATTGTCACCAACTTATGTGTGAATTCAGCAAAAATATACCTATTTTAGTATCTCTAGACGTTTGTGACACTACCATAAAAATAGGGGTGGTAGATACATATATTAGCTAAATAATTATGGCAAAAAGAATATTCTATCCAGGGGATGAGGGGGTGAAAATTCAGTATTGTCACCAACTTATGTGTGAATTCTGCACAAATAAACCTATTTTAGTATCTCTAGACGTTTGTGACACTACCATAAAAATAGGGGTGGTAGATACAAATATAAGCTAAATATTTATGGCAAAAAAAATATTCTATCCAGGGGATGAGGGGGTGAAAATTCAGTATTGTCACCAACTTATGTGTGAATTCTGCACAAATATACCTATTTTAGTATCTCTAGACGTTTGTGACACTACCATAAATATAGGAGTGGTAGATACATATATGAGCTAAATAATAATGGCAAAAAAAATATTCTATCCAGGAGATGAGGGGGTGAAAATTCAGTATTGTCACCAACTTATGTGTGAATTCTGCACAAATAAACCTATTTTAGTATCTCTAGACGTTTGTGACACTACCATAAAAATAGGGGTGGTAGATACAAATATTAGCTAAAAAATTATGGCAAAAAGAATATTCTATCCAGGGGTTGAGGGGGTGAAAATTCAGTATTGTCACCAACTTATGTGTGAATTCTGCACAAATATACCTATTTTAGTATCTCTAGACGTTTGTGACACTACCATAAAAATAAGGGTGGTAGATACATATATTATCTAAATAATTATGGCAAAGAAAATATTCTATCCAGGAGATGAGAGGGTGAAAATTCAGTATTGTCACCAACTTATGTGTGAATTCTGCACAAATATACCTATTTTAGTATCTCTAGACGTTTGTGACACTACCATAAAAATAGGGGTGGTAGATACATATATTAGCTAAATAATTATGGCAAAAAGAATATTCTATCCAGGGGATGAGGAGGGTGAAAATTCAGTATTGTCATCAACTTATGTGTGAATTCTGCACAAATATACCTATTTTAGTATCTCCAGACGTTTGTGACACTACCATAAAAATAATGGTGGTAGATACATATATTAGCTAAATAATTATGGCAAAAAGAATATTCTATCCAGGGGTTGAGGGGGTGAAAATTCAGTATTGTCACCAACATATGTGTGAATTCTGCACAAATAAGCCTATTTTAGTATCTCTAGACGTTTGTGACACTACCATAAAAATAATGGTGGTAGATACATATATTAGCTAAATAATTATGGCAAAAAGAATATTCTATTTAGGGGTTGAGGGGGTGAAAATTCAGTATTGTCATCAACATATGTGTGAATTCTGCACAAATATACCTATTTTAGTATCTCTAGACGTTTGTGACACTACCATAAAAATAGGGGTGGTAGATACATATAGTAGCTAAATAATTATTACAAAAAGAATATTCTATCCGGGGATGAGAGGGTGAAAATTCAGTATTGTCACCAACTTATGTGTGAATTCTGCACAACTAAACCTATTTTAGTATCTCTAGACGTTTGTGACACTACTATAAAAATAGGGGTGGTAGATACATATATTAGCTAAATAATTATGGCAAAAAGAATATTCTATCCAGGGGATGAAGGGGTGAAAATTCAGTATTGTCACCAACTTATGTGTGAATTCTGCACAAATATACCTATTTTAGTATCTCTAGACGTTTGTGACACTACCATAAAAATAAGGGTGGTAGATACATATATTAGCTAAATAATTATGGCAAAACGAATATTCTATCTAGGGGATGAGGAGGGTGAAAATTCAGTAATGTCACCAACTTATGTGTGAATTCTGCACAAATATACCTATTTTAGTATCTCTAGACGTTTGTGACACTACCATAAAAATAGGGGTGGTAGATACATTTATTAGCTAAATAATAATGGCAAAAAAAAATTCTATCCAGGGGATGAGGGGGTGAAAATTCCGTATTGTCACCAATTTATGTGTGAATTTTGCACAAATAAACCTATTTTAGTATCTCTAGATGTTTTTGACACTACCATAAAAATAGGGGTGGTAGATACATAAATGACCTAAATAATTATGGCAAAAAGAATATTCTATCCAGCGGTTGAGGGGGTGAAAATTAAGTATTGTCACCAACTTATGTGTGAATTCTGCACAAATATAACTATTTTTGTATCTCCAGACGTTTGTGACACTACCATAAAAATAGGGGTGGTAGATACATATATAAGCTAAATAATTATGGCAAAAAGGATATTCTATCCAGGGCATGAGGGGGTGAAAATTCCGTATTGTCACCAACTTATGTGTGAATTCTGCACAAATATACCTATTTTAGTATCTCTTGACGTTTGTGACACTACCATAAAAATAGGGGTGGTAGATACATATATAAGCTAAATAATTTTTGGAAAAAGAATATTCTATCCAGGGGATTAGGAGGTGAAAATTTAGTATTGTCACCAACTTATGTGTGAATTCTGCACAAATATACCTATTTTAGTATCTCTAGACGTTTGCGACACTACCATAAAAATAAGGGTGGTAGATGCATATATGAGCTAAATAATTAAGGCAAAAAGAATATTCTATCCAGGGGGATGAAAGGGTGAAAATTCAGTATTGTCACCAACTTATGTGTGAATTCTGCACAAATATACCTATTTTAGTATCTCTCGACGTTTGTGACACTAGCATAAATATAAAGGTGGTAGATACATATATTATCTAAATAATTATGGCAAAAAGAATATTCTATCCAGGGGTTGAGGGGGTGAAATATCAGTATTGTCACCAACTTATGTGTGAATTCTGCACAAATAAACCTATTTTAGTATCTCTAGACTTTTGTGACACTACCATAAAAATAGGGGTGGTAGATACATATATTAGCTAAATAAGTATGGCAAAAAGAATATTCTATCCAGGGGATGAGAGGGTGAAAGTTCCGTATTGTCACCAACTTATGTGTGAATTCTGCACAAATAAGCCTATTTTAGTATCTCTAGACGTTTGTGACACTACCATAAAAATAGGAGTGGTAGATACATATATTAGCTAAATAATTATGTCAAAAAGAATATTCTATCCAGGGGATGAAGGGGTGAAAATTCAGTATTGTCACCAACTTATGTGTGAATTCTGCACAAATAAACCTATTTTAGTATCTCTAGACGTTTGTGACACTACCATAAAAATAAGGGTGGTAGATACATATATTAGCTAAATAATTATGGCAAAAAGAATATTCTATCCAGGGGATGAGGGGGTGAAAATTCAGTATTGTCACCAACTTATGTGTGAATTCTGCACAAATATGCCTATTTTAGTATCTCTAGACGTTTGTGACACTACTATAAAAATAGGGCTGGTAGATATATATAATAGCTAAATAATTATGTCAAAAAGAATATTCTATTCAGGGGATGAAGTTGTGAAAATTCAGTATTTTCACCAACTTATGTGTGAATTCTGCACAAATAAACCTATTTTAGTATCTCTAGACGTTTGTGACACTACCATAAAAATAGGGGTGGTAGATACATATATAAGCTAAATAATTATGGCAAAAAGAATATTCTATCCAAGAGATGAGGGGGTGAAAATTCAGTATTGTCATCAACTTATGTGCGAATTCTGCACAAATATACCTATTTTAGTATCTCTAGACGTTTGTGACACTACCATAAAAATAAAGGTGGTAGATACATATATTAGCTAAATAATTATCGGAAAAAGAATATTCTATCCAGGGGATTAGGGGGTGAAAATTCAGTATTGTCACCAACTTATGTGTGAATTCTGCACAAATATACCTGTTTTAGTATCTCTAGACGTTTGTGACACTACCATAAAAATAAGGGTGGTAGATACATATATTAGCTAAATAATTATGGCAAAAAAAATATTCTATCCAGGGGATGAAGGGGTGAAATTTCCGTATTGTCACCAACTTATGTGTGAATTCTGCACAAATAAACCTATTTTAGTATCTCTAGACGTTTGTGACACTACCATAAAAATAGGGGTGGTAGATACATAAATTAGCTAAATAATTATGGCAAAAAGAATATTCTATCCAGGGGTTGAGGGGGTGAAAATTAAGTATTGTCACCAACTTATGTGTGAATTCTGCACAAATATAACTATTTTAGTATCTCCAGACGTTTGTGACACTACCATAAAAATAGGGGTGGTAGATAAATATATTAGCTAAATAATTATGGCAAAAATAATATTCTATCCAGGGCATGAGGGGGTGAAAATTCCGTATTGTCACCAACTTATGTGTGAATTCTGCACAAATATACCTATTTTAGTATCTCTTGACGTTTGTGACACTACCATAAAAATAGGGGTGGTAGATACGTATATTAGCTAAATAATTTTTGGAAAAAGAATATTCTATCCAGGGGATTAGGAGGTGAAAATTCAGTATTGTCACCAACTTATGTGTGAATTCTGCACAAATATACCTATTTTAGTTTCTCTAGACGTTTGTGACACTACCATAAAAATAAGGGTGGTAGATACATATATTATCTAAATAATTATGGTAAAGAAAATATTCTATCCAGGAGATGAGAGGGTGAAAATTCAGTATTGTCACCAACTTATGTGTGAATTCTGCACAAATATACCTATTTTAGTATCTCTAGACGTTTGTGACACTACCATAAAAATAGGGGTGGTAGATACATATATTAGCTAAATAATTATGGCAAAAAGAATATTCTATCCAGGGGATGAGACTGTGAAAGTTCCGTATTGTCACCAACTTATGTGTGAATTCTGCACAAATAAACCTATTTTAGTATCTCTAGACGTTTGTGACACTACCATAAAAATAGGGGTGCTAGATACATATATTAACTAAATAATTATGGCAAAAAGAATATTCTATCCAGGGGATGAGGGGGTGAAAATTCAGTATTGTCACCAACTTATGTGTGAATTCAGCAAAAATATACCTATTTTAGTATCTCTAGACGTTTGTGACACTACCATAAAAATAGGGGTGGTATATACATATATTAGCTAAATAATTATGGCAAAAAGAATATTCTATCCAGGGGATGAGGGGGTGAAAATTCAGTATTGTCACCAACTTATGTGTGAATTCTGCACAAATAAACCTATTTTAGTATCTCTAGACGTTTGTGACACTACCATAAAAATAGGGGTGGTAGATACAAATATAAGCTAAATGATTATGGCAAAAAAAATATTCTATCCAGGGATGAAGGGGTGAAAATTCAGTATTGTCACCAACTTATGTGTGAATTCTGCACAAATATACCTATTTTAGTATCTCCAGACGTTTGTGACACTACCATAAAAAATAATGGTGGTAGATACATATATTAGCTAAATAATTATGGCAAAAAGAATATTCTATTTAGGGGTTGAGGGGGTGAAAATTCAGTATTGTCATCAACATATGTGTGAATTCTGCACAAATAAGCCTATTTTAGTATCTCTAGACGTTTGTGACACTACTATAAAAATACGGGTGGTAGATACATATATTAGCTAAATAATTATGGCAAAAAGAATATTCTATCCAGGGGATGAGAGGGTGAAAGTTCCGTATTGTCACCAACTTATGTGTGAATTCTGCACAAATAAACCTATTTTAGTATCTCTAGACGTTTGTGACACTACCATAAAAATAAAGGTGCTAGATACATATATTAACTAAATAATTATGGCAAAAAAGAATATTCTATCCAGGGGATGAGGGGGTGAAAATTCAGTATTGTCACCAACTTATGTGTGAATTCTGCAAAAATATACCTATTTTAGTATCTCTAGACGTTTGTGACACTACCATAAAATAAGGGGTGGTAGATACATAAATTAGCTAAATAATTATGGCAAAAACAATATTCTATCCAGGGGATGAGGGGGTGAAAATTCAGTATTGTCACCAACTTATGTGTGAATTCTGCACAAATAAACCTATTTTAGTATCTCTAGACGTTTGTGACACTACCATAAAAATAGGGGTGGTAGATACAAATATAAGCTAAATAATTATGGCAAAAAGAATATTCTATCCAGGGGATGAGGGGGTGAAAATTCAGTATTGTCACCAACTTATGTGTGAATTCTGCACAAATGTACCTATTTTAGTATCTCTTGACGTTTGTGACACTACCATAAATATAGGGGTGGTAGATACATATATGAGCTAAATAATTATGGCAAAAAAAATATTCTATCCAGGAGATGAGGGGGTGAAAATTCAGTATTGTCACCAACTTATGTGTGAATTCTGCACAAATAAACCTATTTTAGTATCTCTAGACGTTTGTGACACTACCATAAAAATAGGGGTGGTAGATACATATATTAGCTAAATAATTATGGCAAAAAGAATATTCTATCCAGGGGATGAGGATGGTGAAAATTCAGTATTGTCACCAACTTATGTGTGAATTCTGCACAAATATACCTATTTTAGTATCTCTAGACGTTTGTGACACTACCATAAAAATAAGGGTGGTAGATACATATATTAGCTAAATAATTATGGCAAAACGAATATTCTATCTAGGGGATGAGGAGGGTGAAAATTCAGTAATGTCACCAACTTATGTGTGAATTCTGCACAAATATACCTATTTTAGTATATCTAGACGTTTGTGACACTACCATAAAAATAGGGGTGGTAGATACATTTATAAGCTAAATAATAATGGCAAAAAAAATATTCTATCCAGGGGATGAGGGGGTGAAAATTCCGTATTGTCACCAATTTATGTGTGAATTCTGCACAAATAAACCTATTTTAGTATCTCTAGATGTTTTTGACACTACCATAAAAATAGGGGTGGTAGATACATAAATGACCTAAATAATTATGGCAAAAAGAATATTCTATCCAGGGGTTGAGGGGGTGAAAATTAAGTATTGTCACCAACTTATGTGTGAATTCTGCACAAATATAACTATTTTAGTATCTCCAGACGTTTGTGACACTACCATAAAAATAGGGGTGGTAGATACATATATAAGCTAAATAATTATGGCAAAAAGAATATTCTATCCAGGGCATGAGGGGGTGAAAATTCCGTATTGTCACCAACTTATGTGTGAATTCTGCACAAATATACCTATTTTAGTATCTCTTGACGTTTGTGACACTACCATAAAAATAGGGGTGGTAGATACATATATTAGCTAAATAATTTTTGGAAAAAGAATATTCTATCCAGGGGATTAGGAGGTGAAAATTCAGTATTGTCACCAACTTATGTGTGAATTCTGCAAAAATATACCTATTTTAGTATCTCTAGACGTTTGTAACACTACCATAAAAATAGGGATGGTAGATACATATATTAGCTAAATAATTATGGCAAAAACAATATTCTATCCAGGGGATGAGGGGGTGAAAATTCAGTATTGTCACCAACTTATGTGTGAATTCTGCACAAATAAACCTATTTTAGTATCTCTAGACGTTTGTGACACTACCATAAATATAGGGGTGGTAGATACATATATTAGCTAAATAATTATGGCAAAAAGAATATTCTATCCAGGGGTTGAGGGGGTGAAATATCAGTATTGTCACCAACTTATGTGTGAATTCTGCACAAATAAACCTATTTTAGTATCTCTAGACGTTTGTGACACTACCATAAAAATAGGGGTGGTAGATACATATATTAGCTAAATAAGTATGGCAAAAAGAATATTCTATCCAGGGGATGAGAGGGTGAAAGTTCCGTATTGTCACCAACTTATGTGTGAATTCTGCACAAATAAACCTATTTTAGTATCTCTAGACGTTTGTGACACTACCATAAAAATAGGGGTGGTAGATACATATATTAGCTAAATAATTATGGGAAAAAGAATATTCTATCCAGGGGATGAGGGGGTGAAAATTCAGTATTGTCACCAACTTATGTGTGAATTCTGCACAAATATACCTGATTTAGTATCTCTAGACGTTTTTGACACTACCATAAATATAGGGGTGGTAGATACATATATGAGCTAAATAATTATGGCAAAAAAAATATTCTATCCAGGAGATGAGGGGGTGAAAATTCAGTATTGTCACCAACTTATGTGTGAATTCTGCACAAATAAACCTATTTTAGTATCTCTAGACGTTTGTGACACTACCATAAAAATAGGGGTGGTAGATACAAATATTAGCTAAATAATTATGGCAAAAAGAAAATTCTATCCAGGGGATGAGGGGGTGAAAATTCAGTATTGTCACCAACTTATGTGTGAATTCTGCACAAATATACCTATTTTAGTATCTCTCGACGTTTGTGACACTACCATAAAAATAAGGGTGGTAGATACATATATTATCTAAATAATTATGGCAAAGAAAATATTCTATCCAGGAGATGAGAGGGTGAAAATTCAGTATTGTCACCAACTTATGTGTGAATTCTGCACAAATATACCTATTTTAGTATCTCTAGACGTTTGTGACACTACCATAAAAATAGGGGTGGTAGATACATATATTAGCTAAATAATTATGGCAAAAAGAATATTCTATCCAGGGGATGAGGAGTGTGAAAATTCAGTATTGTCATCAACTTATGTGTGAATTCTGCACAAATATACCTATTTTAGTATCTCTAGACGTTTGTGACACTACCATAAAAATAAGGGTGGTAGATACATATATTAGCTATATAATTATGGCAAAAAAAATATTCTATCCAGGGGTTGAGAAGGTGAAAATTCAGTATTGTCACCAACATATGTGTGAATTCTGCACAAATAAGCCTATTTTAGTATCTCTAGACGTTTGTGACACTACCATAAAAATAGGGGTGGTAGATACATATATTAGCTAAATAATTATGGCAAAAAGAATATTCTATCCAGGGGATGAGGGGGTGAAAATTCAGTATTGTCACCAACTTATGTGTGAATTCTGAACAAATATACCTATTTTAGTATCTCTAGACGTTTGTGACACTACCATAAAAATATGGGTGGTAGATACATAAATAAGCTAAATAATTGTGGGAAAAAAATCATTCTATCCAGGGGATGAGAGGGTGAAAATTCCGTATTGTCCACCAACTTATGTGTGAATTCTGCACAAATAAACCTATTTTAGTATCTCTAGACGTTTGTGACACTACCATAAAAATAATGGTGGTAGATACATATAGTAGCTAAATAATTATTACAAAAAGAATATTCTATCCAGGGGATGAGAGGGTGAAAATTCAGTATTGTCACCAACTTATGTGTGAATTCTGCACAAATATACCTATTTTAGTAACTCTTGACGTTTGTGTCACTACCATAAATATAGGGGTGGTAGATACATATATGAGCTAAATAATTATGGCAAAAAGAATATTCTATCCAGGAGATGAGGGTGTGAAAATTCAGTATTGTCACCAACTTATGTGTGAATTCTGCACAAATAAACCTATTTTAGTATCTCTAGACGTTTGTGACACTACCATAAAAATAGGGGTGGTAGATACAAATATAAGCTAAATAATTATGGCAAAAAGAATATTCTATCCAGGGGTTGAGGGGGTGAAAATTAAGTATAGTCACCAACTTATGTGTGAACTCTGCACAAATATAACTATTTTAGTATCTCCAGACGTTTGTGACACTACCATAAAAATAGGGGTGGTAGATACATATATTAGCTAAATAATTTTTGGAAAAAGAATATTCTATCCAGGGGATTAGGAGGTGAAAATTCAGTATTGTCACCAACTTATGTGTGAATTCTGCAAAAATATACCTATTTTAGTATCTCTAGACGTTTGTAACACTACCATAAAAATAGGGATGGTAGATACATATATTAGCTAAATAATTATGGCAAAAACAATATTCTATCCAGGGGATGAGGGGGTGAAAATTCAGTATTGTCACCAACTTATGTGTGAATTCTGCACAAATAAACCTATTTTAGTATCTCTAGACGTTTGTGACACTACCATAAATATAGGGGTGGTAGATACAAATATAAGCTAAATAATTATGGCAAAAAGAATATTCTATCCAGGGGATGAGGGGGTGAAAATTCAGTATTGTCACCAACTTATGTGTGAATTCTGCACAAATATACCTATTTTAGTATCTCTTGACGTTTGTGACACTACCATAAATATAGGGGTGGTAGATACATATATGAGCTAAATAATTATGGCAAAAAAAATATTCTATCCAGGAGATGAAGGGGTGAAAATTCAGTATTGTCACCAACTTATGTGTGAATTCTGCACAAATAAACCTATTTTAGTATCTCTAGACGTTTGTGACACTACCATAAAAATAGGGGTGGTAGACACAAATATTATGTAAATAATAATGGCAAAAAGAATATTCTATCCAGGGGATGAGGGGGTGAAAATTCAGTATTGTCAACAACTTATGTGTGAATTCTGCACAAATATACCTATTTTAGTATCTCTAGACGTTTGTGACACTACCATAAAAATAAGGGTGGTAGATACATATATTATCTAAATAATTATGGCAAAGAAAATATTCTATCCAGGAGATGAGAGGGTGAAAATTCAGTATTGTCACCAACTTATGTGTGAATTCTGCACAAATATACCTATTTTTGTATCTCTAGACGTTTGTGACACTACCATAAAAATAGGGGTGCTAGATACATATATTAGCTAAATAATTATGGCAAAAAGAATATTCTATCCAGGGGATGAGGAGGGTGAAAATTCAGTATTGTCATCAACTTATGTGTGAATTCTGCACAAATATACCTATTTTAGTATCTCTAGACGTTTGTGACACTACCATAAATATAGGGGTGGTAGATACATATATTAGCTAAATAATTATCGGAAAAAGAATATTCTATCCAGGGGATTAGGGGGTGAAAATTCAGTATTGTCACCAACTTATGTGTGAATTCTGCACAAATATACCTGTTTTAGTATCTCTAGACGTTTGTGACACTACTATAAAAATAGAAGTGGTAGATACATATATTAGCTAAATAATTATGGCAAAGAGAATATTCTATCCAGGAGATGAGAGGGTGAAAATTCAGTATTGTCACCAACTTATGTGTGAATTCTGCACAAATAAACCTATTTTAGTATCTCTAGACGTTTGTGACACTACCATAAAAATATAGGTGGTAGATACAAATATAAGCTAAATAATTATGGCAAAAAGAATATTCTATCCAGGGAATGAGGGGGTGAAAATTCAGTATTGTCACCAACTTATGTGTGAATTCTGCACAAATATACCTATTTTAGTATCTCTAGACGTTTGTGACACTACCATAAAAATAGGGGTGGTAGATACATAAATAAGCTAAATAATTATGGCAAAAAGAATATTCTATCCAGGGGTTGAAGGGGTGAAAATTAAGTATTGTCACCAACTTATGTGTGAATTCTGCACAAATATAACTATTTTAGTATCTTCAGACGTTTGTGACACTACCAAAAAAATAGGGGTGGTAGATACATATATTAGCTAAATAATTATGGCAAAAAGAATATTCTATCCAGGGTATGAGGGGGTGAAAATTCCGTATTGTCACCAACTTATGTGTGAATTCTGCACAAATATACCTATTTTAGTATCTCTTGACGTTTGTGACACTACCATAAAAATAGGGGTGGTAGATACATATATTAGCTAAATAATTTTTGGAAAAAGAATATTCTATCCAGGGGATTAGGAGGTGAAAATTCAGTATTGTCACCAACTTATGTGTGAATTCTGCACAAATATACCTATTTTAGTATCTCTAGACGTTTGTGACACTACCATAAAAATAGGGGTGGTAGATACATATATTAGCTAAATAATTATTGCAAAAGAATATTCTATCCAGGGGATGAAAGGGTGAAAATTCAGTAATGGCACCAACTTATGTGTGAATTCTGCACAAATATACCAATTTTAGTATCTCTAGACGTTTGTGACACTACCATAAATGTAGGGGTGGTAGATACATATATTAGCTAAATAATTATGGCAAAAAGAATATTCTACCCAGGGGATGAGGGGGTGAAATATCAGTATTGTCACCAACTTATGTGTGAATTCTGCACAAATAAACCTATTTTAGTATCTCTAGACGTTTGTGACACTACCATAAAAATAGTGGTGGTAGATACATATATTAGCTAAATAATTATGGCAAAAATAATATTTTATCCAGGGGATGAGAGGGTGAAAGTTCCGTATTGTCACCAACTTATGTGTGAATTCTGCACAAATAAACCTATTTTAGTATCTCTAGACGTTTGTGACACTACCATAAAAATAGGGGTGGTAGATACATATATGAGCTAGATAATTATGGCAAAAAAAATATTCTATCCAAGAGATGAGATGGTGAAAATTCAGTATTGTCACCAACTTATGTGCGAATTCTGAACAAATATACCTATTTTAGTATCTCTAGACGTTTGTGACACTACCATAAAAATAGGGGTGGTAGATACATATATTAACTAAATAATTATGGCAAAAAGAATATTCTATCCAGGAGATGAGGGGGTGAAAATTCAGTATTGTCACCAACTTATGAGGGAATTCTGCACAAATAAACCTATTTTAGTATGTCTAGACGTTTGTGACACTACCATAAAAATAGGGGTAGTAGATACACAATATAAGCTAAATAATTATGGCAAAAAGAATATTCTATCCAGGGGATGAGGGGGTGAAAATTCAGTATTGTCACCAACTTATGTGTTAATTCTGCACAAATATACCTATTTTAGTATCTCTAGACGTTTGTGACACTACCATAAAAATAGGAGTGGTAGATACATATATAAGCTAAATAATTATGGCAAAGAGAATATTCTATCCAGGAGATGAGGGGGTGAAAATTCAGTATTGTCACCAACTTATGTGTGTATTCTGCACAAATATACCTATTTTAGTATCTCTAGACGTTTGTGACACTACCATAAAAATAGGGGTGTTAGATACATTCATAAGCTAAATAATTATGGCAAAAAGAATATTCTATCCAGGGGATGAGGAGGGTGAAAATTCAGTATTGTCACCAACTTATGTGTGAATTCTGCACACATATACCTATTTTAGTATCTCTAGACGTTTGTGACACTACCATAAAAATAAGGGTGGTAGATACATATATTAGCTAAATAATTATGGCAAAAAAAATATTCTATCCAGGGGATGAAGGGGTGAAAATTCCGTATTGTCACCAACTTATGTGTGAATTCTGCACAAATAAACCTATTTTAGTATCTCTAGACGTTTGTGACACTACCATAAAAATAGGGGTGGTAGATACATAAATTAGCTAAATAATTATGGCAAAAAGAATATTCTTTCCAGGGGATGAGGGGGTGAAAGTTCCGTATTGTCACCAACTTATGTGTGAATTCTGCACAAATATACCTATTTTAGTATCTCTAGACGTTTGTGACACTACCATAAAAATAGGGGTGGTAGATACATATATAAGCTAAATAATTATCGGAAAAAGAATATTCTATCCAGGGGATTAGGAGGTGAAAATTCAGTATTGTCACCAACTTATGTGTGAATTCTGCACAAATATACCTATTTTAGTATCTCTAGACGTTTGTGACACTACCATAAAAATAGGGGTGGTAGATACATATATTAGCTGAATATTTATGGCAAAAAGAATATTCTATCCAGGGGATGAAAGGGTGAAAATTCAGTATTGTCACCAACTTATGTGTGAATTCTGCACAAATATACCTATTTTAGTATCTCTAGACGTTTGTGACACTACCATAAATATAGGGGTGGTAGATACATATATTAGCTAAATAATTATGGCAAAAAGAATATTCTATCCAGGGGATGAGGGGGTGAAATATCAGTATTGTCACCAACTTATGTGTGAATTCTGCACAAATAAACCTATTTTAGTATCTCTAAACGTTTGTGACACTACCATAAAAATAGGGGTGGTAGATACAAATATTAGCTAAATAATTATGGCAAAAAAAATATTCTATCCAGGGGATGAAGGGGTGAAAATTCAGTATTGTCACCAACTTATGTGTGAATTCTGCACAAATATACCTATTTTAGTTTCTCTAGACGTTTGTGACACTACCATAAAAATAGGGGTGGTAGATACATATATTAGCTAAATAATTATGGCAAAAAGAATATTCTATCCAGGGGATGAGGGGGTGAAAATTCAGTATTGTCACCAACTTATGTGTGAATTCTGCACAAATAAACCTATTTTAGTATCTCTAGACGTTTGTGACACTACCATAAAAATAGGGGTGCTAGATACATGTATTAACTAAATAATTATGGCAAAAAGACTATTCTATCCAGGGGATGAGGGGTTAAAATTCAGTATTGTCACCAACTTATGTGTGAATTCTGCAAAAATATACCTATTTTAGTATCTCAAGACGTTTGTGACACTACCATAAAAATAGGGGTGGTAGATACATATATTAGCTAAATAATTATGGCAAAAAGAATATTCTATCCAGGGGATGAGAGGGTGAAAATTCAGTATTGTCACCAACTTATGTGTGAATTCTGCACAAATAAACCTATTTTAGTATCTCTAGACGTTTGTGACACTACCATAAAAATAGGGGTGGTAGATACATATATTAGCTAAATAATTATGGCAAAAAGAATATTCTATCCAGGGGATGAGGGGGTGAAAATTCAGTATTGTCACCAACTTATGTGTGAATTCTGCACAAATATACCTATTTTAGTATCTCTAGACAATTGTGACACTACCATAAAAATAAGGATGGTAGATACATATATTAGCTAAATAATTATGGCAAAAAGAATATTCTATCCAGGGTATGAGGGGGTGAAAATTCAGTATTGTCACCAACTTATGTGTGAATTCTGCACAAATATACCTATTTTAGTATCTCTAGACGTTTGTGACACTACCATAAATATAACGGTGTTAGATACATATATGAGCTAAATAATTATGGCAAAAAGAATATTCTATCAAGGAGATGAGAGGGTGAAAATGCAGTATTGTCACCAACTTATGTGTGAATTCTGCACAAATAAACCTATTTTAGTATCTCTAGACGTTTGTGACACTACCATAAAAATAGGGGTGGTAGATACAAATAATAGCTAAATAATTATGGCAAAAAAAATATTCTATCCAGGGGATGAGGGGGTGAAAATTCAGTATTGTCACCAACTTATGTGTGAATTCTGCACAAATATACCTATTTTAGTTTCTCTAGACGTTTGTGACACTACCATAAAAATAGGGGTGGTAGATACATATATTATCTAAATAATTATGGCAAAGAAAATATTCTATCCAGGAGATGAAGGGGTGAAAATTCAGTATTGTCACCAACTTATGTGTGAATTCTGCACAAATATACCTATTTTAGTATCTCAAGACGTTTGTGACACTACCATAAAAATAGGGGTGGTAGATACATACATAAGCTAAATAATTATGGCAAAAAAAATATTCTATCCAGGGGATGAGGGGGTGAAAATTCCGTATTGTCACCAACTTATGTGTGAATTCTGCACAAATATACCTATTTTAGTATCTCTAGACGTTTGTGACACTACCATAAAAATAAGGGTGGTAGATACATATATTAGCTAAATAATTATTGGAAAAAGAATATTCTATCCAGGGGATTAGGGGGTGAAAATTCAGTATTGTCACCAACTTATGTGTGAATTCTGCACAAATATACCTATTTTAGTATCTCTTGACGTTTGTGACACTACCATAAATATAAGGGTGGTAGAGACATATATGAGCTAAATAATTATGGCAAAAAGAATATTCTATCCAGGGGATGAGGGGGTGAAAATTCAGTATTGTCACCAACTTATGTGTGAATTCTGCACAAATATACCTATTTTAGTATATCTAGACGTTTGTGACACTACCATAAAAATAAGGGTGGTAGATACATATATGAGCTAAATAATTATGGCAAAGAGAATATTCTATCCAGGAGATGAGGGGGTGAAAATTCAGTATTGTCACCAACTTATGTGTGAATTCTGCACAAATATACCTATTTTAGTATCTCTAGACGTTTGTGACACTACCATAAAAATAGGGGTGGTAGATACATATATTAGCTAAATAATTATGGCAAAAAGAATATTCTATCCAGGGGATGAGGAGGGTGAAAATTCAGTATTGTCACCAACTTATGTGTGAATTCTGCACAAATATACCTATTTTAGTATCTCTAGACGTTTGTGACACTACCATAAAAATAGGGGTGGTAGATACAGTTATAAGCTAAATAATTATGGCAAAAAAAATATTCTATCCAGGGGATTAGAGGGTGAAAATTCCGTATTGTCACCAACTTATGTGTGAATTCTGCACAAATATACCTATTTTAGTATCTCTAGACGTTTGTGACACTACCATAAAAATAAGGGTCGTAGATACATATATAAGCTAAATAATTATCGGAAAAAGAATATTCTATTCAGGGGATTAGGGGGTGAAAATTCAGTATTGTCACCAACTTATGTGTGAATTCTGCACAAATGTACCTATTTTAGTATCTCTAGACGTTTGTGACACTAACATAAAAATAAGGGTGGTAGATACATATATTAGCTAAATAATTATGGCAAAAAGAATATTCTATCCAGGGGATGAAAGGGTGAAAATTCAGTATTGTCACCAACTTATGTGTGAATTCTGCACAAATAAGCCTATTTTAGTATCTCTAGACGTTTGTGACACTACCATAAAAATATAGCTGGTAGATACATATATGAGCTAAATAAATATGGCAAAAAGAATATTCTATCCAGGGGATGAAAGGGTGAAAATTCAGTATTGTCACCAACTTATGTATGAATTCTGCACAATTAAACCTATTTTAGTATCTCTAGACGTTTGTGACACTACCATCAAAATAGGGGTGGTTAATACAAATATTAGCTAAATAATTATGGCAAAAAAAATATTCTATCCAAGAGATGAGGGGGTGAAAATTCAGTATTGTCACCAACTTATGTGTGAATTCTGCACAAATATACCTATTTTAGTATCTCTAGACGTTTGTGACACTACCATAAAAATAGGGTTGGTAGATACATATATTAGCTAAATAATTATGTTAAAAAGAATATTCTATCCAGGGGATGAAGGGGTGAAAATTCAGTATTGTCACCAACTTATGTGTGAATTCTGCACAAATATACCTATTTTAGTATCTCTAGACGTTTGTGACACTACCATAAAAATAGGGGTGGTAGATACATATATTAACTAAATAATTATTACAAAAAGAATATTCTATCCAGGGATGAGAGGGTGAAAATTCAGTATTGTCACCAACTTATGTGTGAATTCTGCACAAATATACCTATTTTAGTATCTCTAGACGTTTGTGACACTACCATAAATATAGGGGTGGTAGACACATATATGAGCTAAATAATTATGGCAAAAACAATATTCTATCCAGGAGATGAGGGGGTGAAAATTCAGTATTGTCACCAACTTATGTGTGAATTCTGCACAAATAAACCTATTTTAGTATCTCTAGACGTTTGTGACACTACCATAAAAATAGAGGTGGTAGATACAATTATTAGCTAAATAATTATGGCAAAAAGAATATTCTATCCAGGGGATGAGAGGGTGAAAATTCAGTATTGTCACCAACTTATGTGTGAATTCTGCACAAATATACCTATTTTAGTATCTCTAGACGTTTGTGACACTACCATAAAAATAATGGTGGTAGATACATATATTATCTAAATATTTATGGCAAAGAGAATATTCTATCCAGGGGATGAAGGGGTGAAAATTCAGTATTGTCACCAACTTATGTGTGAATTCTGCACAAATATACCTATTTTAGAATCTCTAGACGTTTGTGACACTACCATAAAAATAGGGGTGGTAGATACATATATTAGCTAAATAATTATGGCAAAAAGATCATTCTATCCAGGGGATGAGAGAGTGAAAATTCCGTATTGTCACCAACTTATGTGTGAATTCTGCAAAAATAAACCTATTTTAGTATCTCTAGACGTTTGTGACACTACCATAAAAATAGGGGTGGTAGATACATATATTAGCTAAATAATTATGGCAAAAAGAATATTCTATCCAGGGGATGAGGATGGTGAAAATTCAGTATTGTCACCAACTTATGTGTGAATTCTGCACAAATATACCTATTTTAGTATCTCTAGACGTTTGTGACACTACCATAAATATAGGGGTGGTAGATACATATATTAGCTAAATAATTCTGGCAAAAAGAATATTCTATCCAGGAGATGAAGGGGTGAAAATTCAGTATTGTCACCAACTTATGTGTGAATTCTGCACAAATATACCTATTTTAGTATCTCTAGACGTTTGTGACACTACCATAAAAATAGGGGTGGTAGATACATATATAAGCTAAATAATAATGGCAAAAAGAATATTCTATCCAGGGGATGAGGGGGTGAAAATTCAGTATTGTCACCAACTTATGTGTGAATTCTGCACAAATATAACTATTTTAGTATCTCTAGACGTTTGTGACACTACCATAAAAATAGGGGTGGTAGATACATATATAAGCTAAATAATTATGGCAAAAAGAATATTCTATCCAGGGGTTGAGGGGGGGAAAATTCCGTATTGTCACGAACTCATGTGTGAATTCTGCACAAATATACCTATTTTAGTATCTCTAGACGTTTGTGACACTACCATAAAAATAGGGGTGGTAGATACATATATTAGCTAAATAATTATCGGAAAAAGAATATTCTATCCAGGGGATTAGGGGGTGAAAATTCAGTATTGTCACCAACTTATGTGTGAATTCTGCACAAATAAACCTATTTTAGTATCTCTAGACGTTTGTGACACTACCATAAAAATAGGGGTGGTAGATACATTTATTAGCTAAATAATTATGGCAAAAAGAATATTCTATACAGGAGATGAGGGGGTGAAAATTCAGTATTGTCACCAACTTCTGTGTGAATTCTGAACAAATAAACCTATTTTAGTATCTCTAGACGTTTTTGACACTACCATAAAAATAAGGGCGGTAGATACATATATTAGCTAAATAATTATGGCAAAAAGAATATTCTATCCAGGGGATGAGGGGGTGAAAATTCAGTATTGTCACCAACTTATGTGTGAATTCTGCACAAATATACCTATTTTAGTATCTCTAGACGTTTGTGACACTACCATAAAAATAGGGGTGGTAGATACATATATTAGCTAAATAATTATGGCAAAAAGAATATTCTATCCAGGGGATGAAGGGGTGAAAATTCAGTATTGTCACCAACTTATGTGTGAATTCTGCACATATATACCTATTTTAGTAACTCTAGACGTTTGTGACACTACCATAATAATAAGGGTGGTAGATACATATATTAGCTAAATAATTATGGCAAACTGAATATTCTATCCAAGGGATGAGAGGGTGAAAATTCAGTATTGTCACCAACTTATGTGTGAATTCTGCACAAATATACCTATTTTAGTATCTCTAGACGTTTGTGACACTACCATAAATATAGGGGTGGTAGATACATATATTAGCTAAATAATTATGGCAAAAAGAATATTCTATCCAGGGGATGAGGGGGTGAAATATCAGTATTGTCACCAACTTATGTGTGAATTCTGCACAAATAAGCCTATTTTAGTATCTCTAGACGTTTGTGACACTACTATAAAAAAAGGGGTGGTAGATACATATATTAGCTAAATAATTATGTCAAAAAGAATATTCTATCCAGGGGATGAAGGGGTGAAAATTCAGTATTGTCACCAACTTATGTGTGAATTCTGCACAAATAAACCTATTTTAGTATCTCTAGACGTTTGTGACACTACCATAAAAATAGGGGTGGTTGATACATATATTAGCTAAATAGAAGTGGCAAAAAAAATATTCTATCCAAGAGATAAGAGGGTGAAAATTCAGTATTGTCACCAACTTATGTGCGAATTCTGCACAAATATACCTATTTTAGTATCTCTAGACGTTTGTGACACTACCATAAAAATAAGGGTGGTAGATACATATATTAGCTAAATAATTATGGTAAAAAGAATATTCTATCCAGGGGATGAAAAGGTGAAAATTCAGTATTGTCACCAACTTATGTGTGAATTCTGCACAAATAAACCTATTTTAGTATCTCTAGACGTTTGTGACACTACCATAAAAATAGGGGTGGTAGATACATATATTAGCTAAATAATTATGGCAAAAAAAATATTCTATCCAGGGGATGAAAGGGTGAAAATTCAGTATTGTCACCAACTTATGTGTGAATTCTGCACAAATATACCTATTTTAGTATCTCTAGACGTTTGTGACACTACCATAAAAATAGGGGTCGTAGATACATATATTAGCTAAATAATTATGGCAAAAAGAATATTCTATCCAGGGGATGAAGGGGTGAAAATTCCGTATTGTCACCAACTTATGTGTGATTTCTGCAAAAATATACCTATTTTAGTATCTCTAGACGTTTGTGACACTACCATAAAAATAGGGGTGGTAGATACATATACTAGCTAAATAATTATTGCAAAAAGAATATTCTATACAGGGCCGAGGGGGTGAAAATTCAGTATTGTCACCAACTTATGTGTGAATTCTGCACAAATAAACCTATTTTAGTATCTCTAGACGTTTGTGACACTACCATAAAAATAGGAGTGGTAGATACATATATTAGCTAAATAATTATGGCAAACAGAATATTCTATCCAGGGGATGAAGGGGTGAAAATTCAGTATTGTCACCAACTTATGTGTGAATTCTGCACAAATATACCTATTTTAGTATCTCTAGACGTTTGTGACACTACCATAAAAATAGGGGTGGTAGATACAGTTATAAGCTAAATATTTGTGGCAAAAAAAATATTCTATCCAGGGGATTAGAGGGTGAAAATTCCGTATTGTCACCAACTTATGTGTGAATTCTGCACAAATATACCTATTTTAGTATCTCTAGACGTTTGTGACACTACCATAAAAATAAGGGTCGTAGATACATATATAAGCTAAATAATTATCGGAAAAAGAATATTCTATTCAGGGGATTAGGGGGTGAAAATTCAGTATTGTCACCAACTTATGTGTGAATTCTGCACAAATATACCTATTTTAGTATCTCTAGACGTTTGTGACACTAACATAAAAATAAGGGTGGTAGATACATATATTAGCTAAATAATTATGGCAAAAAGAATATTCTATCCAGGGGATGAAAGGGTGAAAATTCAGTATTGTCACCAACTTATGTGTGAATTCTGCACAAATAAGCCTATTTTAGTATCTCTAGACGTTTGTGACACTACCATAAAAATATAGCTGGTAGATACATATATGAGCTAAATAAATATGGCAAAAAGAATATTCTATCCAGGGGATGAAAGGGTGAAAATTCAGTATTGTCACCAACTTATGTATGAATTCTGCACAATTAAACCTATTTTAGTATCTCTAGACGTTTGTGACACTACCATCAAAATAGGGGTGGTTAATACATATATTAGCTAAATAATTATGGCAAAAAAAATATTCTATCCAAGAGATGAGGGGGTGAAAATTCAGTATTGTCACCAACTTATGTGTGAATTCTGCACAAATAAACCTATTTTAGTATCTGTAGACGTTTGTGACACTACCATAAAAATAGGGGTGGTAGATACATATATTAGCTAAATAGATGTGGTAAAAAAAATGTTCTATCCAAGAGATGAGAGGGTGAAAATTCAGTATTGTCACTAACTTATGTGCGAATTCTGCACAAATATACCTATTTTAGTATCTCTAGACGTTTGTGACACTACCATAAAAATAAGGGTGGTAGATACATATATTAGCTAAATAATTATGGTCAAAATAATATTCTATCCAGGGGATGAAAAGGTGAAAATTCAGTATTGTCACCAACTTATGTGTGAATTCTGCACAAATAAACCTATTTTAGTATCTCTAGACGTTTGTGACACTACCATAAAAATAGGGGTGGTAGATACATTTATTAGCTAAATAATTATGGCAAAAAGAATATTCTATACAGGAGATGAGGGGGTGAAAATTCTGTATTGTCACCAACTTCTGTGTGAATTCTGAACAAATAAACCTATTTTAGTATCTCTAGACGTTTTTGACACTACCATAAAAATAAGGGCGGTAGATACATATATTAGCTAAATAATTATGGCAAAAAGAATATTCTATCCAGGGGATGAGGGGGTGAAAATTCAGTATTGTCACCAACTTATGTGTGAATTCTGCACAAATATACCTATTTTAGTATCTCTAGACGTTTGTGACACTACCATAAAAATAAGGGTGGTAGATACATATATTAGCTAAATAATTATGGCAAAAAGAATATTCTATCCAGGGGATGAAGGGGTGAAAATTCAGTATTGTCACCAACTTATGTGTGAATTCTGCACATATATACCTATTTTAGTAACTCTAGACGTTTGTGACACTACCATAATAATAAGGGTGGTAGATACATATATAAGCTAAATAATTATTGCAAAAAGAATATTCTATCCAGGAGATGAAGGGGTGAAAATTCAGTATTGTCACCAACTTATGTGTGAATTCTGCACAAATATACCTATTTTAGTATCTCTAGACGTTTGTGACACTTCCATAAAAAAGGGGTGGTAGATACATATATTAGCTAAATAATTATGGCAAAAAGAATATTCTATCCAGGGGATGAGGGGGTGAAATATCAGTATTGTCACCAACTTATGTGTGAATTCTGCACAAATAAGCCTATTTTAGTATCTCTAGACGTTTGTGACACTACTATAAAAAAAGGGGTGGTAGATACATATATTAGCTAAATAATTATGTCAAAAAGAATATTCTATCCAGGGGATGAAGGGGTGAAAATTCAGTATTGTCACCAACTTATGTGTGAATTCTGCACAAATAAACCTATTTTAGTATCTCTAGACGTTTGTGACACTACCATAAAAATAGGGGTGGTAGATACATTTATTAGCTAAATAATTATGGCAAAAAGAATATTCTATACAGGAGATGAGGGGGTGAAAATTCAGTATTGTCACCAACTTCTGTGTGAATTCTGAACAAATAAACCTATTTTAGTATCTCTAGACGTTTTTGACACTACCATAAAAATAAGGGCGGTAGATACATATATTAGCTAAATAATTATGGCAAAAAGAATATTCTATCCAGGGGATGAGGGGGTGAAAATTCAGTATTGTCACCAACTTATGTGTGAATTCTGCACAAATATACCTATTTTAGTATCTCTAGACGTTTGTGACACTACCATAAAAATAGAGGTGGTAGATACATATATTAGCTAAATAATTATGGCAAAAAGAATATTCTATCCAGGGGATGAAGGGGTGAAAATTCAGTATTGTCACCAACTTATGTGTGAATTCTGCACATATATACCTATTTTAGTAACTCTAGACGTTTGTGACACTACCATAATAATAAGGGTGGTAGATACATATATTAGCTAAATAATTATGGCAAAATGAATATTCTATCCAAGGGATGAGAGGGTGAAAATTCAGTATTGTCACCAACTTATGTGTGAATTCTGCACAAATATACCTATTTTAGTATCTCTAGACGTTTGTGACACTACCATAAATATAGGGGTGGTAGATACATATATTAGCTAAATAATTATGGCAAAAAGAATATTCTATCCAGGGGATGAGAGGGTGAAATATCAGTATTGTCACCAACTTATGTGTGAATTCTGCACAAATAAGCCTATTTTAGTATCTCTAGACGTTTGTGACACTACTATAAAAAAAGGGGTGGTAGATACATATATTAGCTAAATAATTATGTCAAAAAGAATATTCTATCCAGGGGATGAAGGGGTGAAAATTCAGTATTGTCACCAACTTATGTGTGAATTCTGCACAAATAAACCTATTTTAGTATCTCTAGACGTTTGTGACACTACCATAAAAATAGGGGTGGTAGATACATATATTAGCTAAATAGATGTGGCAAAAAAAATATTCTATCCAAGAGATGAGAGGGTGAAAATTCAGTATTGTCACCAACTTATGTGCGAATTCTGCACAAATATACCTATTTTAGTATCTCTAGACGTTTGTGACACTACCATAAAAATAAGGGTGGTAGATACATATATTAGCTAAATAATTATGGTAAAAAGAATATTCTATCCAGGGGATGAAAAGGTGAAAATTCAGTATTGTCACCAACTTATGTGTGAATTCTGCACAAATAAACCTATTTTAGTATCTCTAGACGTTTGTGACACTACCATAAAAATAGGGGTGGTAGATACATATATTAGCTAAATAATTATGGCAAAAAGAATATTCTATCCAGGGGATGAAAGGGTGAAAATTCAGTATTGTCACCAACTTATGTGTGAATTCTGCACAAATATACCTATTTTAGTATCTCTAGACGTTTGTGACACTACCATAAAAATAGGGGTCGTAGATACATATATAAGCTAAATAATTATGGCAAAAAGAATATTCTATCCAGGGGATGAAGGGGTGAAAATTCCGTATTGTAACCAACTTATGTGTGATTTCTGCAAAAATATACCTATTTTAGTATCTCTAGACGTTTGTGACACTACCATAAAAATAGGGGTGGTAGATACATATACTAGCTAAATAATTATTGCAAAAAGAATATTCTATACAGGGCCGAGGGGGTGAAAATTCAGTATTGTCACCAACTTATGTGTGAATTCTGCACAAATAAACCTATTTTAGTATCTCTAGACGTTTGTGACACTACCATAAAAATAGGAGTGGTAGATACATATATTAGCTAAATAACTATGGCAAACAGAATATTCTATCCAGGGGATGAAGGGGTGAAAATTCAGTATTGTCACCAACTTATGTGTGAATTCTGCACAAATATACCTATTTTAGTATCTCTAGACGTTTGTGACACTACCATAAAAATAGGGGTGGTAGATACAGTTATAAGCTAAATATTTATGGCAAAAAAAATATTCTATCCAGGGGATTAGAGGGTGGAAATTCCGTATTGTCACCAACTTAGGTGTGAATTCTGCACAAATATACCTATTTTAGTATCTCTAGACGTTTGTGACACTACCATAAAAATATAGCTGGTAGATACATATATGAGCTAAATAAATATGGCAAAAAGAATATTCTATCCAGGGGATGAAAGGGTGAAAATTCAGTATTGTCACCAACTTATGTGTGAATTCTGCACAAATAAGCCTATTTTAGTATCTCTAGACGTTTGTGACACTACCATAAAAATATAGCTGGTAGATACATATATGAGCTAAATAAATATGGCAAAAAGAATATTCTATCCAGGGGATGAAAGGGTGAAAATTCAGTATTGTCACCAACTTATGTATGAATTCTGCACAATTAAACCTATTTTAGTATCTCTAGACGTTTGTGACACTACCATCAAAATAGGGGTGGTTAATACATATATTAGCTAAATAATTATGGCAAAAAAAATATTCTATCCAAGAGATGAGGGGGTGAAAATTCAGTATTGTCACCAACTTATGTGTGAATTCTGCACAAATATACCTATTTTAGTATCTCTAGACGTTTGTGACACTACCATAAAATCAGGGGTGGTAGATACATATATTAGCTAAATAATTATGTTAAAAAGAATATTCTATCCAGGGGATGAGGGGGTGAAAATTCAGTATTGTCACCAACTTATGTGTGAATTCTGCACAAATATACCTATTTTAGTATCTCTAGACGTTTGTGACACTACCATAAAAATAGGGGTGGTAGATACATATATTAACTAAATAATTATTACAAAAAGAATATTCTATCCAGGGATGAGAGGGTGAAAATTCAGTATTGTCACCAACTTATGTGTGAATTCTGCACAAATATACCTATTTTAGTATCTCTAGACGTTTGTGACACTACCATAAATATAGGGGTGGTAGACACATATATGAGCTAAATAATTATGGCAAAAACAATATTCTATCCAGGAGATGAGGGGGTGAAAATTCAGTATTGTCACCAACTTATGTGTGAATTCTGCACAAATATACCTATTTTAGTATCTCTAGACGTTTGTGACACTACCGTAAAAATAGGGGTGGTAGATACATATATGCGCTAAATAATTATGGCAAAAAGAATATTCTATCTAGGAGATGAGGGGGTGAAAATTCAGTATTGTCACCAACTTATGTGTGAATTCTGCACAAATATACCTATTTTAGTATCTCTAGACGTTTGTGACACTACCATAAAAAAAAGGTGGTAGATACATATATTAGCTAAATAATTATGGCAAAAAGAATATTCTATCCGGGGGATGAAAGGGTGAAAATTCAGTATTGTCACCAACTTATGTGTGAATTCTGCACAAATATACCTATTTTAGTATCTCTAGACGTTTGTGACACTACCATAAAAATAGGGGTCGTAGATACATATATTAGCTAAATAATTATGGCAAAAAGAATATTCTATCCAGGGGATGAAGGGGTGAAAATTCCGTATTGTCACCAACTTATGTGTGATTTCTGCAAAAATATACCTATTTTAGTATCACTAGACGTTTGTGACACTACCATAAAAATAGGGGTTGTAGATACATATACTAGCTAAATAATTATTGCAAAAAGAATATTCTATCCAGGGGTGAGGGGGTGAAAATTCAGTATTGTCACCAACTTATGTGTGAATTCTGCACAAATAAACCTATTTTAGTATCTCTAGACGTTTGTGACACTACCATAAAAATAGGAGTGGTAGATACATATATTAGCTAAATAATTATGGCAAACAGAATATTCTATCCAGGGGATGAAGGGGTGAAAATTCAGTATTGTCACCAACTTATGTGTGAATTCTGCACAAATATACCTATTTTAGTATCTCTAGCCGTTTGTGACACTACCATAAAAATAGGGGTGTTAGATACATATATTAGCTAAATAATTATGGCAAAAAGAATATTCTATCCAGGGGTCAAAGGGGTGAAAATTCAGTATTGTCACCAACTTATGTGTGAATTCTGCACAAATATTCCTATTTTAGTATCTCTAGACATTTGTGACACTACCATAAAAATAGGGGTGGTAGATACATATATTAGCTAAATAATTCTGGCAAAAAGATCATTCTATCCAGGGGATGAGGAGGGTGAAAATTCAGTAATGTCACCAACTTATGTGTGAATTCTGCACATATATACCTATTTTAGTATCTCTAGACGTTTGTGACACTACCATAATAATAAGGGTGGTAGATACATATATTAGCTAAATAATTATGGCAAAAAGAATATTCTATCCAGGGGATGAGAGGGTGAAAATTCAGTATTGTCACCAACTTATGTGTGAATTCTGCACAAATATACCTATATTAGTATCTCTAGACGTTTGTGACACTACCATAAAAATAGAGGTGGTAGATACATATATTAGCTAAATAATTTTGGGAAAAAGAATATTCTATCCAGGGGATGAGGGGATGAAAATTCAGTATTGTCACCAACTTATGTGTGAATTCTGCACAAATATACCTATTTTAGTATCTCTAGACGTTTGTGACACTACCATAAAAATAGGGGTGGTAGAAACATATATTAGCTAAATAATTATGGCAAAAAGAATATTCTATCTAGGGGATGAAAGGGTGAAAATACAGTATTGTCACCAACTTATGTGTGAATTCTGCACAAATATACCTATTTTAGTATCTCTTGACGTTTGTGACACTACCATGAAAATAGGGGTGGTAGATACATATATTAGCTAAATAATTGTGGCAAAAAAAATATTCTTTCCAAGAGATGAGGGGGTGAAAATTCAGTATTGTCACCAACTTATGTGCGAATTCTGCACAAATATACCTATTTTAGTATCTCTTGACAATTGTGACACTACCATAAAAATAGGGGTGGTAGATACATATATAAACTAAATAATTATTACAAAAAGAATATTCTATCCAGGGGATGAGAGGGTGAAAATTCAGTATTGTCACCAACTTATGTGTGAATTCTGCACAAATATACCTATTTTAGTATCTCTAGACGTTTGTGACACTACCATAAAAATAAGGGTGGTAGATACATATATTAGCTAAATAATTATCGGAAAAAGAATATTCTATCCAGGGGATTAGGGGGTGAAAATTCAGTATTGTCACCAACTTATGTGTGAATTCTGCACAAATAAACCTATTTTAGTATCTCTTGACGTTTGTGACACTACCATAAAAATAGGGGTGGTAGATACATATATTAGCTAAATAATTATGGCAAAAAGAATATTCTATCCAGGGGATGAAAGGGTGAAAATTCAGTATTGTCACCAACTTATGTGTGAATTCTGCACAAATATACCTATTTTAGTATCTCTAGACGTTTGTGACACTACCATAAAAATAAGGGTGGTAGATACATATATTAGCTAAATAATTATTGGAAAAAGAATATTCTATCCAGGGGATTAGGGGGTGAAAATTCAGTATTGTCACCAACTTATGTGTGAATTCTGCACAAATATACCTATTTTAGTATCTCTTGACGTTTGTGACACTACCATAAATATAAGGGTGGTAGAGACATATATGAGCTAAATAATTATGGCAAAAAGAATATTCTATCCAGGAGATGAGGGGGTGAAAATTCAGTATTGTCACCAACTTATGTGTGAATTCTGCACAAATATACCTATTTTAGTATATCTAGACGTTTGTGACACTACCATAAAAATAGGGGTGGTAGATACATAAATTAGCTAAATAATTATGGCAAAAAGAATATTCTATCCAGGGGATGAAGGGGTGAAAATTCCGTATTGTCACCAACTTATGTGTGAATTCTGCACAAATATACCTATTTTAGTATCTGTAGACGTTTGTGACACTACCATAAAAACAAGGTGGTAGATACATATATTAGCTAAATAATTATGGCAAAAAGAATATTCTATCCAGGGGATGAATGGGTGAAAATTCAGTTTTGTCACCAACTTATGTGTGAATTCTGCACAAATATACCTATTTTAGTATCTCTAGACGTTTGTGACACTACCATAAATATAGGGGTGGTAGATACATATATGAGCTAAATAATTATGGTAAAAAGAATATTCTATCTAGGAGATGAGGGGGTGAAAATTCAGTATTGTCACCAACTTATGTGTGAATTCTGCACAAATAAACCTATTTTAGTATCTCTAGACGTTTGTGACACTACCATAAAAATAGGGGTGGTAGATACAAATATTAGCTAAATAATTATGGCAAAAAGATTATTCTATCCAGGGGTTGAGGGGGTGAAAATTCAGTATTGTCACCAACTTATGTGTGAATTCTGCACAAATATACCTATTTTAGTATCTCTAGACGTTTGTGACACTACCATAAAAATAGGGGTGGTAGATACATATATTATCTAAATAATTATGGCAAAGAAAATATTCTATCCAGGAGATGAGGGGGTGAAAATTCAGTATTGTCACCAACTTATGTGTGAATTCTGCACAAATATACCTATTTTAGTATCTCAAGACGTTTGTGACACTACCATAAAAATATGGGTGGTAGATACATATATTTGCTAAATAGTGATGGCAAAAAGAATATTTTATCCAGGGGATGAGGGGTTGAAAATTCAGTATTGTCACCAACTTATGTGTGAATTCTGCACAAATATACCTATTTTAGTATCTCTAGACGTTTGTGACACTACCATAAAAATAGTGGTGGTAGATACATATATTAGCTAAATAATTTTGGCAAAAAGAATATTCTATCCAGGGGATAAAGAGGTGAATATTCAGTATTGTCACCAACTTATGTGTGAACTCTGCACAAATATACATATTTTAGTATCTCTAGACGTTTGTGACACTACCATAAAAATAGGGGTGGTAGATACATATATTATCTAAATAATTATGGCAAAGAAAATATTCTATCCAGGAGATGAGGGGGTGAAAATTCAGTATTGTCACCAACTTATGTGTGAATTCTGCACAAATATACCTATTTTAGTATCTCAAGACGTTTGTGACACTACCATAAAAATAGGGGTGGTAGATACATATATTAGCTAAATAATTATGGCAAAAAGAATATTCTATCCAGGGGATGAGGAGGGTGAAAATTCAGTATTGTCATCAACTTATGTGTGAATTCTGCACAAATATACCTATTTTAGTATCTCTAGACGTTTGTGACACTACCATAAAAATAGGGGTGGTAGATACATATATAAGCTAAATAATTATGGCAAAAAAAATATTCTATCCAGGGGTTGAGGGGGTGAAAATTCCGTATTGTCACCAACTTATGTGTGAATTCTGCACAAATATACCTATTTTAGTATCTCTATACGTTTGTGACACTACCATAAAAATAAGGGTGGTAGATACATATATTAGCTAAATAATTATCGGAAAAAGAATATTCTATTCAAGGGATTAGGGGGTGAAAATTCAGTATTGTCACCAACTTATGTGTGAATTCTGCACAAATATACCTATTTTAGTATCTCTTGACGTTTGTGACACTACCATAAATATAAGGGTGGTAGAGACATATGTGGGCTAAATAATTATGGCAAAAAGAATATTCTATCCAGGAGATGAGGGGGTGAAAATTCAGTATTGTCACCAACTTGTGTGTGAATTCTGCACAAATATACCTATTTTAGTATATCTAGACGTTTGTGACACTACCATAAAAATAGGGGTGGTAGATACATAAATTAGCTTCAGTTTTGTCACCAACTTCCGTGTGATTTCTGCACAAATATACCTATTTTAGTATCTCTAGACGTTTGTGACACTACCATAAAAATAGAGGTGGTAGATACATATATTAGCTAAATAATTATGGCAAAAAGAATATTCTATCCAGGGGATGAGGGGGTGAAAATTCAGTATTGTCACCAACTTATGTGTGAATTCTGCACAAATATACCTATTTTAGTATCTCTAGACGTTTGTGACACTACCATAAAAATAGTGGTGGTAGATACATATATTAGCTAAATAATTATGGCAAAAAATATATTCTATCCAGGGGATGAAAGGGTGAAAATTCAGTATTGTCACCAACTTATGTGTGAATTCTGCACAAATATACCTATTTTAGTATCTCTAGACGTTTGTGACACTACCATGAAAATAGGGGTGGTAGATACATATATTAGCTAAATAATTATGGCAAAAAAAATATTCTTTCCAAGAGATGAGGGGGTGAAAATTCAGTATTGTCACCAACTTATGTGCGAATTCTGCACAAATATACCTATTTTAGTATCTCTTGACGTTTGTGACACTACCATAAAAATAGGGGTGGTAGATACATATATAAACTAAATAATTATTACAAAAAGAATATTCTATCCAGGGGATGAGAGGGTGAAAATTCAGTATTGTCACCAACTTATGTGTGAATTCTGCACAAATATACCTATTTTAGTATCTCTAGACGATTGTGACACTACCATAAAAATAAGGGTGGTAGATACATATATTAGCTAAATAATTATCGGAAAAAGAATATTCTATCCAGGGGATGAGGGGGTGAAAATTCCGTATTGTCACCAACTTATGTGTGAATTCTGCACAAATATACCTATTTTAGTATCTCTAGACGTTTGTGACACTACCATAAAAATAAGGGTGGTAGATACATATATTTGCTAAATAATTATCGGAAAAAGAATATTCTATCCAGGGGATTAGGGGGTGAAAATTTAGTATTGTCACCAACTTATGTGTGAATTCTGCACAAATATACCTATTTTAGTATCTCTTGACGTTTGTGACACTACCATAAATATAAGGGTGGTAGAGACATATATGAGCTAAATAATTATGGCAAAAAGAATATTCTATCCAGGAGATGAGGGGGTGAAAATTCAGTATTGTCACCAACTTAGGTGTGAATTCTGCACAAATATACCTATTTTAGTATATCTAGACGTTTGTGACACTACCATAAAAATAGGGGTGGTAGATACATATATTAGCTAAATAATTATGGCAAAAAGAATATTCTATCCAGGGGATGAAGGGGTGAAAATTCCGTATTGTCACCAACTTATGTGTGAATTCTGCACAAATATACCTATTTTAGTATCTGTAGACGTTTGTGACACTACCATAAAAACAAAGGTGGTAGATACATATATTAGCTAAATAATTATGGCAAAAAGAATATTCTATCCAGGGGATGAATGGGTGAAAATTCAGTTTTGTCACCAACTTATGTGTGAATTCTGCACAAATATACCTATTTTAGTATCTCTAGACGTTTTTGACACTACCATAAAAATAGGGGTGGTAGATACATATATTATCTAAATAATTATGGCAAAGAAAATATTCTATCCAGGAGATGAAGGGGTGAAAATTCAGTATTGTCACCAACTTATGTGTGAATTCTGCACAAATATACCTATTTTAGTATCTCTCGACGTTTGTGACACTACCATAAAAATAGGGGTGGTAGATACATATATTAAGTAAATAATTATGGTAAAAAGAATATTCTATCCAGGAGATGAGGGGGTGAAAATTCAGTATTGTCACCAACTTATGTGTGAATTCTGAAAAAATATACCTATTTTAGTATCTCTAGACGTTTGTGACACTACCATAAAAATAGGGGTGGTAGATACATATATTAGCTAAATAATTATGGCAAACAGAATATTCTATCCAGGGGATGAAGAGGTGAAAATTCAGTATTGTCACCAACTTATGTGTGAATTCTGCACAAATATACCTATTTTAGTATCTCTTGACGTTTGTGACACTACCATAAAAATAGGGGTGGTAGATACATATATTAGCTAAATAATTATGGCAAAAAAGATATTCTATCCAGGAGATGAGAGGGTGAAAATTCAGTATTGTCACCAACTTATGTGTGAATTCTGCACAAATATACCTATTTTAGTATCTCTAGACGTTTGTGACACTACCATAAAAATAGTGGTGGTAGATACATATATTAGCTAAATAATTTTGGCAAAAAGAATATTCTATCCAGGGGATAAAGAGGTGAAAATTCAGTATTGTCACCAACTTATGTGTGAACTCTGCACAAATATACCTATTTTAGTATCTCTAGACGTTTGTGACACTACTATAAAAATAGGGGTGGTAGATACATATATTGGCTAAATAATTATGGCAAAAAAAATATTCTATCCAGGGGATGAAGGGGTGAAAATTCAGTATTGTCACCAACTTATGTGTGAATTCTGCACAAATATACCTATTTTAGTATCTCTAGACGTTTGTGACACTACCATAAAAATACGGGGTGGTAGATACATATATAAGCTAAATAATTATGGCAAACAGAATATTCTATCCAGGTGATGAGGGGGTGAAAATTCAGTATTGTCACCAACTTATGTGTGAATTCTGCACAAATATACCTATTTTAGTATTTTTAGACGTTTGTGACACTACAATAAAAATAGGGGTGGTAGATACATATATTAGCTAAATAATTATGGCAAAAAGATCATTCTATCCAGGGGATTAGGGGGTGAAAATTCCGTATTGTCACTAACTTATGTGTGAATTCTGCACAAATAAACCTATTTTAGTATCTCTAGACGTTTGTGACACTACCATAAAAATAGAGGTGGTAGATACATATACTAGCTAAATAATTATGGTAAATACAATATTCTATCCAGGGGATGAAGGGGTGAAAATTCAGTATTGTCACCAACTTATGTGTGAATTCTGCACAAATATACCTATTTTAGTATCTCTAGCCGTTTGTGACACTACCATAAAAATAGGGGTGTTAGATACATATATTAGCTAAATAATTATGGCAAAAAGAATATTCTATCCAGGGGACAAGGGGGTGAAAATTCAGTATTGTCACCAACTTATGTGTGAATTCTGCACAAATATTCCTATTTTAGTATCTCTAGACATTTGTGACACTACCATAAAAATAGGGGTGGTAGATACATATATAAGCTAAATAATTCTGGCAAAAAGATCATTCTATCCAGGGGTTGAGGAGGGTGAAAATTCAGTAATGTCACCAACTTATGTGTGAATTCTGCACATATATACCTATTTTAGTATCTCTAGACGTTTGTGACACTACCATAATAATAAGGGTGGTAGATACATATATAAGCTAAATAATTATGGCAAAAAGAATATTCTATCCAGGGGATGAGAGGGTGAAAATTCAGTATTGTCACCAACTTATGTGTGAATTCTGCACAAATATACCTATATTAGTATCTCTAGACGTTTGTGACACTACCATAAAAATAGAGGTGGTAGATACATATAATAGCTAAATAATTTTGGGAAAAAGAATATTCTATCCAGGGTATTAGGGGGTGAAAATTCAGTATTGTCACCAACTTATGTGTGAATTCTGCACAAATAAACCTATTTTAGTATCTCTAGACGTTTGTGACACTACCATAAAAATAGGATTGGTAGATACATATATAAACTAAATAATTATTACAAAAAGAATATTCTATCCAGGGTATGAGAGGGTGAAAATTCAGTATTGTCACCAACTTATGTGTGAATTCTGCACAAATATACCTATTTTAGTATCTCTAGACGTTTGTGACACTACCATAAAAATAAGGGTGGTAGATACATATATTAGCTAAATAATTATCGGAAAAAGAATATTCTATCCAGGGGATTAGGGGGTGAAAATTCAGTATTGTCACCAACTTATGTGTGAATTCTGCACAAATAAACCTATTTTAGTATCTCTAGACGTTTGTGACACTACCATAAAAATAGGGGTGGTAGATACATATATAAGCTAAATAATTATGGCAAAAAAAATATTCTATCCAGGGGATGAGGGGGTGAAAATTCCGTATTGTCACCAACTTATGTGTGAATTCTGCACAAATATACCTATTTTAGTATCTCTAGACGTTTGTGACACTACCATAAAAATAGGGGTGGTAGATACATATATAAGCTAAATAATTATGGCAAAAAAAATATTCTATCCAGGGGTTGAGGGGGTGAAAATTCCGTATTGTCACCAACTTATGTGTGAATTCTGCACAAATATACCTATTTTAGTATCTCTTGACGTTTGTGACACTACCATAAATATAAGGGTGGTAGAGACATATATGAGCTAAATAATTATGGCAAAAAGAATATTCTATCCAGTAGATGAGGGGGTGAAAATTCAGTATTGTCACCAACTTATGTGTGAATTCTGCACAAATATACCTATTTTAGTATATCTAGACGTTTGTGACACTACCATAAATATAAGGGTGGTAGAGACATATATGAGCTAAATAATTATGGCAAAAAGAATATTCTATCCAGTAGATGAGGGGGTGAAAATTCAGTATTGTCACCAACTTATGTGTGAATTCTGCACAAATATACCTATTTTAGTATATCTAGACGTTTGTGACACTACCATAAAAATAGGGGTGGTAGATACATATATAAGCTAAATAATTATGGCAAAAAGAATATTCTATCCAGGGGATGAAGGGGTGAAAATTCCGTATTGTCACCAACTTATGAGTGAATTCTGCACAAATATACCTATTTTAGTATATCTAGACGTTTGTGACACTACCATAAAAATAGGGGTGGTAGATACATATATTAGCTAAATAATTATGGCAAAAAGAGCATTCTATCCAGGGGATGAGGAGGGTGAAAATTCAGTATTGTCATCAACTTATGTGTGAATTCTGCACAAATATACCTATTTTAGTATCTCTAGACGTTTGTGACACTACCATAAAAATAGGGGTGGTAGATACATATATAAGCTAAATAATTATGGCAAAAAAAATATTCTATCCAGGGGTTGAGGGGGTGAAAATTCCGTATTGTCACCAACTTATGTGTGAATTCTGCACAAATATACCTATTTTAGTATCTCTAGACGTTTGTGACACTACCATAAAAATAAGGGTGGTAGATACATATATTAGCTAAATAATTATCGGAAAAAGAATATTCTATCCAGGGGATTAGGGGGTGAAAATTCAGTATTGTCACCAACTTATGTGTGAATTCTGCACAAATATACCTATTTTAGTATCTCTTGACGTTTGTGACACTACCATAAATATAAGGGTGGTAGAGACATATATGAGCTAAATAATTATGGCAAAAAGAATATTCTATCCAGTAGATGAGGGGGTGAAAATTCAGTATTGTCACCAACTTATGTGTGAATTCTGCACAAATATACCTATTTTAGTATATCTAGACGTTTGTGACACTACCATAAAAATAGGGGTGGTAGATACATATATAAGCTAAATAATTATGGCAAAAAGAATATTCTATCCAGGGGATGAAGGGGTGAAAATTCCGTATTGTCACCAACTTATGAGTGAATTCTGCACAAATATACCTATTTTAGTATCTGTAGACGTTTGTGACACTACCATAAAAACAAAAGTGGTAGATACATATATTAGCTAAATAATTATGGCAAAAAGAATATTCTATCCAGGGGATGAATGGGTGAAAATTCAGTTTTGTCACCAACTTATGTGTGAATTCTGCACAAATATACCTATTTTAGTATCTCTAGACGTTTGTGACACTACCATAAAAATAGGGGTGGTAGATACATATATTATCTAAATAATTATGGCAAAGAAAATATTCTATCCAGGAGATGAGGGGGTGAAAATTCAGTATTGTCACCAACTTATGTGTGAATTCTGCACAAATATACCTATTTTAGTATCTCTCGACGTTTGTGACACTACCATAAAAATAGGGGTGGTAGATACATAAATTAAGTAAATAATTATGGTAAAAAGAATATTCTATCCAGGAGATGAGGGGGTGAAAATTCAGTATTGTCACCAACTTATGTGTGAATTCTGCAAAAATATACCTATTTTAGTATCTCTAGACGTTTGTGACACTACCATAAAAATAGGGGTGGTAGATACATATATTAGCTAAATAATTATGGCAAAAAGAATATTCTATCCAGGGGATGAAGAGGTGAAAATTCAGTATTGTCACCAACTTATGTGTGAATTCTGCACAAATATACCTATTTTAGTATCTCTTGACGTTTGTGACACTACCATAAAAATAGGGGTGGTAGATACATATATTAGCTAAATAATTATGGCAAAAAGGATATTCTATCCAGGAGATGAGAGGGTGAAAATTCAGTATTGTCACCAACTTATGTGTGAATTCTGCACAAATATACCTATTTTAGTATCTCTAGACGTTTGTGACACTACCATAAAAATAGTGGTGGTAGATACATATATTAGCTAAATAATTTTGGCAAAAAGAATATTCTATCCAGGAGATGAGGGGGTGAAAATTCAGTATTGTCACCAACTTATGTGTGAACTCTGCACAAATATACCTATTTTAGTATCTCTAGACGTTTGTGACACTACTATAAAAATAGGGGTGGTAGATACATATATTGGCTAAATAATTATGGCAAAAAAAATATTCTATCCAGGGGATGAAGGGGTGAAAATTCAGTATTGTCACCAACTTATGTGTGAATTCTGCACAAATATACCTATTTTAGTATCTCTAGACGTTTGTGACACTACCATAAAAATAAAGGTGGTAGATACATATATTAGCTAAATAATTATCGGAAAAAGAATATTCTATCCAGGGGATTAGGGGGTGAAAATTCAGTATTGTCACCAACTTATGTGTGAATTCTGCACAAATAAACCTATTTTAGTATCTCTAGACGTTTGTGACACTACCATAAAAATAGGGGTGGTAGATACATATATAAGCTAAATAATTATGGCAAAAAGAATATTCTATCCAGGGGATGAAGGGGTGAAAATTCAGTATTGTCACCAACTTATGTGTGAATTCTGCACAATTATACCTATTTTAGTATCTCTAGACGTTTGTGACACTACCATAAAAATACGGGGTGGTAGATACATATATAAGCTAAATAATTATGGCAAACAGAATATTCTATCCAGGTGATGAGGGGGTGAAAATTCAGTATTGTCACCAACTTATGTGTGAATTCTGCACAAATATACCTATTTTAGTATTTTTAGACGTTTGTGACACTACAATAAAAATAGGGGTGGTAGATACATATATTAGCTAAATAATTATGGCAAAAAGATCATTCTATCCAGGGGATTAGGGGGTGAAAATTCCGTATTGTCACCAACTTATGTGTGAATTCTGCACAAATAAACCTATTTTAGTATCTCTAGACGTTTGTGACACTACCATAAAAATAGAGGTGGTAGATACATATACTAGCTAAATAATTATGGTAAATACAATATTCTATCCAGGGGATGAAGGGGTGAAAATTCAGTATTGTCACCAACTTATGTGTGAATTCTGCACAAATATACCTATTTTAGTATCTCTAGCCGTTTGTGACACTACCATAAAAATAGGGGTGTTAGATACATATATTAGCTAAATAATTATGGCAAAAAGAATATTCTATCCAGGGGACAAGGGGGTGAAAATTCAGTATTGTCACCAACTTATGTGTGAATTCTGCACAAATATTCCTATTTTAGTATCTCTAGACATTTGTGACACTACCATAAAAATAGGGGTGGTAGATACATATATAAGCTAAATAATTCTGGCAAAAAGTTCATTCTATCCAGGGGTTGAGGAGGGTGAAAATTCAGTAATGTCACCAACTTATGTGTGAATTCTGCACATATATACCTATTTTAGTATCTCTAGACGTTTGTGACACTACCATAATAATAAGGGTGGTAGATACATATATAAGCTAAATAATTATGGCAAAAAGAATATTCTATCCAGGGGATGAGAGGGTGAAAATTCAGTATTGTCACCAACTTATGTGTGAATTCTGCACAAATATACCTATATTAGTATCTCTAGACGTTTGTGACACTACCATAAAAATAGAGGTGGTAGATACATATAATAGCTAAATAATTTTGGGAAAAAGAATATTCTATCCAGGGTATTAGGGGGTGAAAATTCAGTATTGTCACCAACTTATGTGTGAATTCTGCACAAATAGACCTATTTTAGTATCTCTTGACGTTTGTGACACTACCATAAAAATAGGGGTGGTAGATACATATATAAGCTAAATAATTATGGCAAAAAGAATATTCTATCCAGGGGATGAGGGGGTGAAAATTCAGTATTGTCACCAACTTATGTGTGAATTCTGCACAAATATACCTATTTTAGTATCTCTAGACGTTTGTGACACTACCATAAAAATAGAGGTGGTAGATACATATATAAGCTAAATAATTATGGCAAAAAGAATATTCTATCCAGGGGATGAGGAGGGTGAAAATTCAGTATTGTCACCAACTTATGTGTGAATTCTGCACAAATATACCTATTTTAGTATCTCTAGACGTTTGTGACACTACCATGAAAATAGAGGTGGTAGATACATATATTAGCTAAATAATTATGGCAAAAAGAATATTCTATCCAGGGGATGAGGGGGTGAAAATTCAGTATTGTCACCAACTTATGTGTGAATTCTGCACAAATATACCTATTTTAGTATCTCTAGACGTTTGTGACACTACCATAAAAATAGTGGTGGTAGATACATATATTAGCTAAATAATTATGGCAAAAAGAATATTCTATCCAGGGGATGAAAGGGTGAAAATTCAGTATTGTCACCAACTTATGTGTGAATTCTGCACAAATATACCTATTTTAGTATCTCTAGACGTTTGTGACACTACCATGAAAATAGGGGTGGTAGATACATATATTAGCTAAATAATTATGGCAAAAAAAATATTCTTTCCAAGAGATGAGGGGGTGAAAATTCAGTATTGTCACCAACTTATGTGCGAATTCTGCACAAATATACCTATTTTAGTATCTCTTGACGTTTGTGACACTACCATAAAAATAAGGGTGGTAGATACATATATAAGCTAAACAATTATGGTAAAAAGAATAGTCTATCCAGGGGATGAAAAGGTGAAAATTCAGTATTGTCACCAACTTATGTGTGAATTCTGCACAAATAAACCTATTTTAGTATCTCTAGACGTTTGTGACACTACCATAAAAATAGGGGTGGTAGATACATATATAAACTAAATAATTATTACAAAAAGAATATTCTATCCAGGGTATGAGAGGGTGAAAATTCAGTATTGTCACCAACTTATGTGTGAATTCTGCACAAATATACCTATTTTAGTATCTCTAGACGTTTGTGACACTACCATAAAAATAAGGGTGGTAGATACATATATTAGCTAAATATTTATCGGAAAAAGAATATTCTATCCAGGGGATTAGGGGGTGAAAATTCAGTATTGTCACCAACTTATGTGTGAATTCTGCACAAATAAACCTATTTTAGTATCTCTAGACGTTTGTGACACTACCATAAAAATAGGGGTGGTAGATACATATATAAGCTAAATAATTATGGCAAAAAAAATATTCTATCCAGGGGATGAGGGGGTGAAAATTCCGTATTGTCAACAACTTATGTGTGAATTCTGCACAAATATACCTATTTTAGTATCTCTAGACGTTTGTGACACTACCATAAAAATAAGGGTGGTAGATACATATATTAGCTAAATAATTATCGGAAAAAGAATATTCTATCCAGGGGATTAGGGGGTGAAAATTCAGTATTGTCACCAACTTATGTGTGAATTCTGCACAAATATACCTATTTTAGTATCTCTTGACGTTTGTGACACTACCATAAATATAAGGGTGGTAGAGACATATATGAGCTAAATAATTATGGCAAAAAGAATATTCTATCCAGTAGATGAGGGGGTGAAAATTCAGTATTGTCACCAACTTATGTGTGAATTCTGCACAAAATATACCTATTTTAGTATATCTAGACGTTTGTGACACTACCATAAAAATAGGGGTGGTAGATACATATATAAGCTAAATAATTATGGCAAAAAGAATATTCTATCCAGCGGATGAAAAGGTGAAAATTCCGTATTGTCACCAACTTATGTGTGAATTCTGCACAAATATACCTATTTTAGTATCTGTAGACGTTTGTGACACTACCACAAAAACAAAGGTGGTAGATACATATATTAGCTAAATAATTATGGCAAAAAGAATATTCTATCCAGGGGATGAATGGGTGAAAATTCAGTTTTGTCACCAACTTATGTGTGAATTCTGCACAAATATACCTATTTTAGTATCTCTAGACGTTTGTGACACTACCATAAAAATAGGGGTGGTAGATACATATATTATCTAAATAATTATGGCAAAGAAAATATTCTATCCAGGAGATGAGGGGGGTGAAAATTCAGTATTGTCACCAACTTATGTGTAAATTCTGCACAAATATACCTATTTTAGTATCTCTAGACGTTTGTGACACTACCATAAAAATAGGGGTGGTAGATACATATATTATCTAAATAATTATGGCAAAGAAAATATTCTATCCAGGAGATGAAAGGGTGAAAATTCAGTATTGTCACCAACTTATGTGTGAATTCTGCACAAATATACCTATTTTAGTATCTCAAGACGTTTGTGACACTACCATAAAAAATAGGGGTGGTAGATACATATATTAGCTAAATAATTATGGCAAAAAGAGCATTCTATCCAGGGGATGAGGGGGGTGAAAATTCAGTATTGTCATCAACTTATGTGTGAATCCTGCACAAATATACCTATTTTAGTATCTCTAGACGTTTGTGGACACTACCATAAAAATAGGGGTGGTAGATACATATATAAGCTAAATAATTATGGCAAAAAAAATATTCTATCCAGGGGTTGAGGGGGTGAAAATTCCGTATTGTCACCAACTTATGTGTGAATTCTGCACAAATATACCTATTTTAGTATCTCTAGACGTTTGTGACACTACCATAAAAATAAGGGGTGGTAGATACATATATAACCTAAATAATTATCGGAAAAAGAATATTCTATCCAGGGGATTAGGGGGTGAAAATTCAGTATTGTCACCAACTTATGTGTGAATTCTGCACAAATATACCTATTTTAGTATCTCTTGACGTTTGTGACACTACCATAAATATAAGGGTGGTAGAGACATATATGAGCTAAATAATTATGGCAAAAAGAATATTCTATCCAGTAGATGAGGGGGTGAAAATTCAGTATTGTCACCAACTTATGTGTGAATTCTGCACAAATATACCTATTTTAGTATATCTAGACGTTTGTGACACTACCATAAAAATAGGGGTGGTAGATACATATATAAGCTAAATAATTATGGCAAAAAGAATATTCTATCCAGGGGATGAAGGGGTGAAAATTCCGTATTGTCACCAACTTATGTGTGAATTCTGCACAAATATACCTATTTTAGTATCTGTAGACGTTTGTGACACTACCATAAAAACAAAGGTGGTAGATACATATATTAGCTAAACAATTATGGCAAAAAGAATATTCTATCCAGGGGATGAATGGGTGAAAATTCAGTTTTGTCACCAACTTATGTGTGAATTCTGCACAAATATACCTATTTTAGTATCTCTAGACGTTTGTGACACTACCATAAAAATAGGGGTGGTAGATACATATATTATCTAAATAATTATGGCAAAGAAAATATTCTATCCAGGAGATGAGGGGGTGAAAATTCAGTATTGTCACCAACTTATGTGTGAATTCTGCACAAATATACCTATTTTAGTATCTCTCGACGTTTGTGACACTACCATAAAAATAGGGGTGGTAGATACATATATTAAGTAAATAATTATGGTAAAAAGAATATTCTATCCAGGAGATGAGGGGGGTGAAAAATTCAGTATTGTCACCAACTTATGTGTGAATTCTGCAAAAATATACCTATTTTAGTATCTCTAGACGTTTGTGACACTACCATAAAAATAGGGGTGGTAGATACATATATTAGCTAAATAATTATGGCAAAAAAGAATATTCTATCCAGGGGATGAAGAGGTGAAAATTCAGTATTGTCACCAACTTATGTGTGAATTCTGCACAAATATACCTATTTTAGTATCTCTTGACGTTTGTGACACTACCATAAAAATAGGGGTGGTAGATACATATATTAGCTAAATAATTATGGCAAAAAGGATATTCTATCCAGGAGATGAGAGGGTGAAAATTCAGTATTGTCACCAACTTATGTGTGAATTCTGCACAAATATACCTATTTTAGTATCTCTAGACGTTTGTGACACTACCATAAAAATAGTGGTGGTAGATACATATATTAGATAAATAATTTTGGCAAAAAGAATATTCTATCCAGGGGATAAAGAGGTGAAAATTCAGTATTGTCACCAACTTATGTGTGAACTCTGCACAAATATACCTATTTTAGTATCTCTAGACGTTTGTGACACTACTATAAAAATAGGGGTGGTAGATACATATATTGGCTAAATAATTATGGCAAAAAAAATATTCTATCCAGGGGATGAAGGGGTGAAAATTCAGTATTGTCACCAACTTATGTGTGAATTCTGCACAAATATACCTATTTTAGTATCTCTAGACGTTTGTGACACTACCATAAAAATATGGGTGGTAGATACATATATTTGCTAAATAGTGATGGCAAAAAGAATATTTTATCCAGGGCATGAGGGGTTGAAAATTCAGTATTGTCACCAACTTATGTGTGAATTCTGCACAAATATACCTATTTTAGTATCTCTAGACGTTTGTGACACTACCATAAAAATACGGGGTAGTAGATACTTATATTAGCTAAATAATTATGGCAAACAGAATATTCCATCCAGGGGATGAGGGGGTGAAAATTCAGTATTGTCACCAACTTATGTGTGAATTCTGCACAAATATACCTATTTTAGTATCTCTAGACGTTTGTGACACTACCATAAAAATAGGAGTGTTAGATACATGTATTAGCTAAATAATTATGGCAAAAAGAATATTCTATCCAGGGGATGAAGGGGTGAAAATTCAGTATTGTCACCAACTTATGTGTGAATTCTGCACAAATATACCTATTTTAGTATCTCTAGACGTTTGTGACACTACCATAAAAATACGGGGTGGTAGATACATATATAAGCTAAATAATTATGGCAAACAGAATATTCTATCCAGGTGATGAGGGGGTGAAAATTCAGTATTGTCACCAACTTATGTGTGAATTCTGCACAAATATACCTATTTTAGTATCTCTAGACGTTTGTGACACTACCATAAAAATAGGGGTGGTAGATACATATATTAGCTAAATAATTATGGCAAAAAGATCATTCTATCCAGGGGATTAGGGGGTGAAAATTCCGTATTGTCACCAACTTATGTGTGAATTCTGCACAAATAAACCTATTTTAGTATCTCTAGACGTTTGTGACACTACAGAGGTGGTAGATACATATACTAGCTAAATAATTATGGTAAATACAATATTCTATCCAGGGGATGAAGGGGTGAAAATTCAGTATTGTCACCAACTTATGTGTGAATTCTGCACAAATATACCTATTTTAGTATCTCTAGCCGTTTGTGACACTACCATAAAAATAGGGGTGTTAGATACATATATTAGCTAAATAATTATGGCAAAAAGAATATTCTATCCAGGGGACAAGGGGGTGAAAATTCAGTATTGTCACCAACTTATGTGTGAATTCTGCACAAATATTCCTATTTTAGTATCTCTTGACGTTTGTGACACTACCATAAAAATAGGGGTGGTAGATACATATATAAGCTAAATAATTATGGCAAAAAGAATATTCTATCCAGGGGATGAGGGGGTGAAAATTCAGTATTGTCACCAACTTATGTGTGAATTCTGCACAAATATACCTATTTTAGTATCTCTAGACGTTTGTGACACTACCATAAAAATAGTGGTGGTAGATACATATATTAGCTAAATAATTTTGGTAAAAAGAATATTCTATCCAGGGGATAAAGAGGTGAAAATTCAGTATTGTCACCAACTTATGTGTGAATTCTGCACAAATATACCTATTTTAGTATCTCTAGACGTTTGTGACACTACCATAAAAATAGGGGTGATAGATACATGTATTAGCTAAATAATTATGGCAAAAAGAATATTCTATCCAGGGGATGAAGGGGTGAAAATTCAGTATTGTCACCAACTTATGTGTGAATTCTGCACAAATATACCTATTTTAGTATCTCTTGACGTTTGTGACACTACCATAAAAATAGGGGTGGTAGATACATATATAAGCTAAATAATTATGGCAAAAAGAATATTCTATCCAGGGGATGAGGAGGGTGAAAATTCAGTATTGTCACCAACTTATGTGTGAATTCTGCACAAATATACCTATTTTAGTATCTCTAGACGTTTGTGACACTACCATAAAAATAGAGGTGGTAGATACATATATTAGCTAAATAATTATGGCAAAAAGAATATTCTATCCAGGGGATGAGGGGGTGAAAATTCAGTATTGTCACCAACTTATGTGTGAATTCTGCACAAATATACCTATTTTAGTATCTCTAGACGTTTGTGACACTACCATAAAAAAAGTGGTGGTAGATACATATATTAGCTAAATAATTATGGCAAAAAGAATATTCTATCCAGGGATGAAAGGGTGAAAATTCAGTATTGTCACCAACTTATGTGTGAATTCTGCACAAATATACCTATTTTAGTATCTCTAGACGTTTGTGACACTACCATGAAAATAGGGGTGGTAGATACATATATTAGCTATATAATTATGGCAAAAAAAATATTCTTTCCAAGAGATGAGGGGGTGAAAATTCAGTATTGTCACCAACTTATGTGCGAATTCTGCACAAATATACCTATTTTAGTATCTCTTGACGTTTGTGACACTACCATAAAAATAAGGGTGGTAGATACATATATAAGCTAAACAATTATGGTACAAAGAATAGTCTATCCAGGGATGAAAAGGTGAAAATTCAGTATTGTCACCAACTTATGTGTGAATTCTGCACAAATAAACCTATTTTAGTATCTCTAGACGTTTGTGACACTACCATAAAAATAGGGGTGGTAGATACATATATAAACTAAATAATTATTACAAAAAGAATATTCTATCCAGGGTATGAGAGGGTGAAAATTCAGTATTGTCACCAACTTATGTGTGAATTCTGCACAAATATACCTATTTTAGTATCTCTAGACGTTTGTGACACTACCATAAAAATAAGGGTGGTAGATACATATATTAGCTAAATAATTATCGGAAAAAGAATATTCTATCCAGGGGATTAGGGGGTGAAAATTCAGTATTGTCACCAACTTATGTGTGAATTCTGCACAAATAAACCTATTTTAGTATCTCTAGACGTTTGTGACACTACCATAAAAATAGGGGTGGTAGATACATATATAAGCTAAATAATTATGGCAAAAAGAATATTCTATCCAGGGGATGAAGGGGTGAAAATTCAGTATTGTCACCAACTTATGTGTGAATTCTGCACAATTATACCTATTTTAGTATCTCTAGACGTTTGTGACACTACCATAAAAATACGGGGTGGTAGATACATATATAAGCTAAATAATGATGGCAAACAGAATATTCTATCCAGGTGATGAGGGGGTGAAAATTCAGTATTGTCACCAACTTATGTGTGAATTCTGCACAAATATACCTATTTTAGTATTTTTAGACGTTTGTGACACTACAATAAAAATAGGGGTGGTAGATACATATATTAGCTAAATAATTATGGCAAAAAGATCATTCTATCCAGGGGATTAGGGGGTGAAAATTCCGTATTGTCACCAACTTATGTGTGAATTCTGCACAAATAAACCTATTTTAGTATCTCTAGACGTTTGTGACACTACCATAAAAATAGAGGTGGTAGATACATATACTAGCTAAATAATTATGGTAAATACAATATTCTATCCAGGGGATGAAGGGGTGAAAATTCAGTATTGTCACCAACTTATGTGTGAATTCTGCACAAATATACCTATTTTAGTATCTCTAGCCGTTTGTGACACTACCATAAAAATAGGGGTGTCAGATACATATATTAGCTAAATAATTATGGCAAAAAGAATATTCTATCCAGGGGACAAGGGGGTGAAAATTCAGTATTGTCACCAACTTATGTGTGAATTCTGCACAAATATTCCTATTTTAGTATCTCTAGACATTTGTGACACTACCATAAAAATAGGGGTGGTAGATACATATATAAGCTAAATAATTCTGGCAAAAAGTTCATTCTATCCAGGGGTTGAGGAGGGTGAAAATTCAGTAATGTCACCAACTTATGTGTGAATTCTGCACATATATACCTATTTTAGTATCTCTAGACGTTTGTGACACTACCATAATAATAAGGGTGGTAGATACATATATAAGCTAAATAATTATGGCAAAAAGAATATTCTATCCAGGGGATGAGAGGGTGAAAATTCAGTATTGTCACCAACTTATGTGTGAATTCTGCACAAATATACCTATATTAGTATCTCTAGACGTTTGTGACACTACCATAAAAATAGAGGTGGTAGATACATATAATAGCTAAATAATTTTGGGAAAAAGAATATTCTATCCAGGGTATTAGGGGGTGAAAATTCAGTATTGTCACCAACTTATGTGTGAATTCTGCACAAATAGACCTATTTTAGTATCTCTTGACGTTTGTGACACTACCATAAAAATAGGGGTGGTAGATACATATATAAGCTAAATAATTATGGCAAAAAGAATATTCTATCCAGGGGATGAGGGGGTGAAAATTCAGTATTGTCACCAACTTATGTGTGAATTCTGCACAAATATACCTATTTTAGTATCTCTAGACGTTTGTGACACTACCATAAAAATAGAGGTGGTAGATACATATATAAGCTAAATAATTATGGCAAAAAGAATATTCTATCCAGGGGATGAGGAGGGTGAAAATTCAGTATTGTCACCAACTTATGTGTGAATTCTGCACAAATATACCTATTTTAGTATCTCTAGACGTTTGTGACACTACCATGAAAATAGAGGTGGTAGATACATATATTAGCTAAATAATTATGGCAAAAAGAATATTCTATCCAGGGGATGAGGGGGTGAAAATTCAGTATTGTCACCAACTTATGTGTGAATTCTGCACAAATATACCTATTTTAGTATCTCTAGACGTTTGTGACACTACCATAAAAATAGTGGTGGTAGATACATATATTAGCTAAATAATTATGGCAAAAAGAATATTCTATCCAGGGGATGAAAGGGTGAAAATTCAGTATTGTCACCAACTTATGTGTGAATTCTGCACAAATATACCTATTTTAGTATCTCTAGACGTTTGTGACACTACCATGAAAATAGGGGTGGTAGATACATATATTAGCTAAATAATTATGGCAAAAAAAATATTCTTTCAAGAGATGAGGGGGTGAAAATTCAGTATTGTCACCAACTTATGTGCGAATTCTGCACAAATATACCTATTTTAGTATCTCTTGACGTTTGTGACACTACCATAAAAATAAGGGTGGTAGATACATATATAAGCTAAACAATTATGGTAAAAAGAATAGTCTATCCAGGGGATGAAAAGGTGAAAATTCAGTATTGTCACCAACTTATGTGTGAATTCTGCACAAATAAACCTATTTTAGTATCTCTAGACGTTTGTGACACTACCATAAAAATAGGGGTGGTAGATACATATATAAACTAAATAATTATTACAAAAAGAATATTCTATCCAGGGTATGAGAGGGTGAAAATTCAGTATTGTCACCAACTTATGTGTGAATTCTGCACAAATATACCTATTTTAGTATCTCTAGACGTTTGTGACACTACCATAAAAATAAGGGTGGTAGATACATATATTAGCTAAATATTTATCGGAAAAAGAATATTCTATCCAGGGATTAGGGGGTGAAAATTCAGTATTGTCACCAACTTATGTGTGAATTCTGCACAAATAAACCTATTTTAGTATCTCTAGACGTTTGTGACACTACCATAAAAATAGGGGTGGTAGATACATATATAAGCTAAATAATTATGGCAAAAAAAATATTCTATCCAGGGGATGAGGGGGTGAAAATTCCGTATTGTCAACAACTTATGTGTGAATTCTGCACAAATATACCTATTTTAGTATCTCTAGACGTTTGTGACACTACCATAAAAATAAGGGTGGTAGATACATATATTAGCTAAATAATTATCGGAAAAAGAATATTCTATCCAGGGGATTAGGGGGTGAAAATTCAGTATTGTCACCAACTTATGTGTGAATTCTGCACAAATATACCTATTTTAGTATCTCTTGACGTTTGTGACACTACCATAAATATAAGGGTGGTAGAGACATATATGAGCTAAATAATTATGGCAAAAAGAATATTCTATCCAGTAGATGAGGGGGTGAAAATTCAGTATTGTCACCAACTTATGTGTGAATTCTGCACAAATATACCTATTTTAGTATATCTAGACGTTTGTGACACTACCATAAAATAGGGGTGGTAGATACATATATAAGCTAAATAATTATGGCAAAAAGAATATTCTATCCAGCGGATGAAAAGGTGAAAATTCCGTATTGTCACCAACTTATGTGTGAATTCTGCACAAATATACCTATTTTAGTATCTGTAGACGTTTGTGACACTACCACAAAAACAAAGGTGGTAGATACATATATTAGCTAAATAATTATGCAAAAAGAATATTCTATCCAGGGGAATGAATGGGTGAAAATTCAGTTTTGTCACCAACTTATGTGTGAATTCTGCACAAATATACCTATTTTAGTATCTCTAGACGTTTGTGACACTACCATAAAAATAGGGGTGGTAGATACATATATTATCTAAATAATTATGGCAAAGAAAATATTCTATCCAGGAGATGAGGGGGTGAAAATTCAGTATTGTCACCAACTTATGTGTAAATTCTGCACAAATATACCTATTTTAGTATCTCTAGACGTTTGTGACACTACCATAAAAATAGGGGTGGTAGATACATATATTATCTAAATAATTATGGCAAAGAAAATATTCTATCCAGGAGATGAAAGGGTGAAAATTCAGTATTGTCACCAACTTATGTGTGAATTCTGCACAAATATACCTATTTTAGTATCTCAAGACGTTTGTGACACTACCATAAAAATAGGGGTGGTAGATACATATATTAGCTAAATAATTATGGCAAAAAGAGCATTCTATCCAGGGGATGAGGAGGGTGAAAATTCAGTATTGTCATCAACTTATGTGTGAATTCTGCACAAATATACCTATTTTAGTATCTCTAGACGTTTGTGACACTACCATAAAAATAGGGGTGGTAGATACATATATAAGCTAAATAATTATGGCAAAAAAAATATTCTATCCAGGGGTTGAGGGGGTGAAAATTCCGTATTGTCACCAACTTATGTGTGAATTCTGCACAAATATACTATTTTAGTATCTCTAGACGTTTGTGACACTACCATAAAAATAAGGGTGGTAGATACATATATTAGCTAAATAATTATCGGAAAAAGAATATTCTATCCAGGGGATTAGGGGGTGAAAATTCAGTATTGTCACCAACTTATGTGTGAATTCTGCACAAATATACCTATTTTAGTATCTCTTGACGTTTGTGACACTACCATAAATATAAGGGTGGTAGAGACATATATGAGCTAAATAATTATGGCAAAAAGAATATTCTATCCAGTAGATGAGGGGGTGAAAATTCAGTATTGTCACCAACTTATGTGTGAATTCTGCACAAATATACCTATTTTAGTATATCTAGACGTTTGTGACACTACCATAAAATAGGGGTGGTAGATACATATATAAGCTAAATAATTATGGCAAAAAGAATATTCTATCCAGGGGATGAAGGGGTGAAAATTCCGTATTGTCACCAACTTATGTGTGAATTCTGCACAAATATACCTATTTTAGTATCTGTAGACGTTTGTGACACTACCATAAAAACAAAGGTGGTAGATACATATATTAGCTAAATAATTATGGCAAAAAGAATATTCTATCCAGGGGATGAATGGGTGAAAATTCAGTTTTGTCACCAACTTATGTGTGAATTCTGCACAAATATACCTATTTTAGTATCTCTAGACGTTTGTGACACTACCATAAAAATAGGGGTGGTAGATACATATATTAGCTAAATAATTATGGCAAAGAAAATATTCTATCCAGGAGATGAAGG